>RXID01014773.1:0-12323 GCA_005019695.1 Trichopus zeylanicus subsp. travancoricus | reverse complement strand
TAAAGTTGTACGACAAATCATACTTCGTACCATATCCTTAAGGGTTCTATTTCGTCTCTCAGCTACACCATTCATGTTCGGAGAACCCGGCATGGTGTATTGAGGAACGATCCCACACTCACTAAGAAATCTCGCAAATGGACCTGGACGTTGTTCACCTGATCCGTCGTACCTTCCGTAGTATTCACCACCACGATCAGATCTTATAGTCTTAATTGATATACCATGTTGGTTTTCAACTTCGGCTTTGAACAACTTAAAAACATCCAATGCTTGTGATTTCTCATGAATTAAATATAGGTAGCCATATCGAGAGTAATCATCAATGAATGTGATAAAATATTGTTGACCATTCCAAGAAGCTGTAGGAAACGGTCCACAAATATCTGTATGTATCAAGTCTAAGACTTCCTTAGCTCTCTCAGCTCCTACTTTGCTCTTATTTGTAGTTTTTTCCCTTTATACACTCAACACAAATATTATGATATGAATCATCAAGTTTTTCAAGAATTCCTTCTGACACAAGTCTATCAATTCTCCTTTTAGAGATATGACCCAAACGCTTATGCCATAATTTAAAGGAATTTTCATTTGAAAATTTGCGTCTAGTGCCTTTTGTTTCAGTATTATGGGACTCACTGTATGAACTTTCTATATGAAGCAAATAAAGGTTGTCATTATCAGTTAAACGACTGGTTCCATACAACACAGAATTAAAATAGATATCGCATTTTCTATTACTAAATGAACAAACAAATTCTTCTTTGTCCAAAATAGAAATTGATATCAAATTTCGTCTAAAAGATGGTACAATAAATGTGTTGTTGAATTCTAAATAAAAACCAGTACGTAATAACAACCGAAAAGTCCCAATGCCCACAACTTCAACCCCTTTTCCAGCCCCCATATAGATGTATTTCTCGTCATCATTTGGCTGTCGGGAGTTCAGGTAACCCTGCATAGATATACTTATGTGAGTTGTGGTAGTCGAATCCAACCACCAAGTATATCTAGGCACTGAAACTAAATTAACTTCTGAATTAACAAGAGCAAAAGATGTACCTTTCTTCACTCGCCAAGCGTGAAATTTGGCACAATCTTTCTTAAAATGAGAAGAGTCCTTGCAAAAGAAGCATTTCTTTTCCTTATGTCCCTTGGACGTATTTTTCTGCTTCTTTTGCAGTTCCTTCACCGCAACATCTTTAGTTTTTCTCTTCTTGCCTTTTCCATAAGAAGATGATACCAAATGAGCACTCTCGGTTTTATTGTGTTTCATCCTGTCTTCCTCTTGCACTAAATGAGAAATGAGCTCATTCATTGTCCATTTCTCCTTCTGACAATTATAGCTCACTTCAAATTGACTGAATTGTGGAGGAAGAGAAATCAACACTAAATGAATGAGCAAGTCTTTCGAAAGCTCTAATTTTAGTGTTTTTAATTTCCCTGCAAGATTAAACAATTCGAGAATATACTCCCTTATGTTCCCGTTACCCTTATACCTCATGGAAACAAGTTTTCTTAAGGTTGCACTTGTTTCCGCCTTATCGCTTTTCATATAGCGCTTTTCTTGGGTTTCAAGGAACCTTTTAGCATCAGTCTCCTCAGACATAGTGTCCAAAAATGTTTCTGGGATAGCATTTTTCATTATCATAAGACTCAAGCGGTTAGAGCGTTCCCACCTCTCAAAAGCTCTCCTATCATTAGCAGAACTTTCAGCTGCAAGAGGTGCAGGACGTGGCTCCCTCAATGCTAGGTCAAGTTCCATACATCCCAAGACTATAGTTACCTTATTTTTTCAAGTCTTAAAATTGCTCCCATTGAGCACTGGAATGCCATTGATATTGGCAGTGACAGCAGAATCATTCACAAAGTCAACTGAAAGAGAACAAAAATTCAAAACACAATCTGCTCACAAAAAGAGATTAAATCCCATCTCAAGATACCTCGCACAACATTGAAATTAAGTCTTTGGACAAAATTCAATTTGTAAGTGGTACTCTTGGTGTGACAATCAAATATTGACAATAAAGTCCTGTCAAATAATAAGCCTTTCTTTGGACTGACTTATTACCCACATGGATAAAACCAAATAATTGTCACATATTTATTACCACAAATATGCTTTAATTTCGGCCAAATAATAACCTTCCTTTGGGCCGGTTATTACCCGCATGAAACTTCAATCATGTAATATCTGCTTTAATTTCGGCCAAATAATAACCTTCCTTTGGGCCGGTTATTACCCGCATGAAACTTCAAGCATGTATTGTCTGCTTTAATTTCGGTCAAATAATAACCTTCCTTTGGGCCGGTTATTACCCGCATGAAACTTCAAGCATGTATTGCCTGCTTTAGTTTCGGCCAAATAATAACCTTCCTTTGGGCCGGTTATTACCCGCATGAAACTTCAAGCATGTATTGTCTGCTTTAGTTTCGGCCAAATAATAACCTTCCTTTGGACCGATTATTACCCGCATGAAACTTCAAGCATGTAATGCATTAAACCAAAACCATAATCAATTGCATTAATCAAAACCATAATCAGCTTAAACTAAACTTAAACCAAAACCAACTTCAATTAAACTAAAACCAAAACTAATCATCTTCTCCATCTTCAAACCCTAATCGCCGCCGCCGCCGCCAGGCCCACGCCGTCCGGCCGCCCCGATGCCACGCCGCCGTCTCCGCTGCCGGCCGCCGCAGCCCGAGCCGCCTGCGCAGCAGCACGCCAGCGGACCCGCGCGCCTCAGCCCGAGCCGCCTGCGCAGCAGCACGCCAGCGGACCCGCGCGCCGCCGCAGCCCGAGCCGCCTGCGCAGCAGCACGCCAGCGAACCCGCGCGCCGCCGCAGCCCGAGCCGCCTGCGTAGCAGCACGCCAGCGGACCCCGGCCTACGCGGTCGTGCGCACGCCACCGGCCGCTCCCGACGGGTCCATGCTGCCTGCGCACGACGCCCGCTCGCAGCAGCGCCGCACGCTGCCGCTGCACGCCGCCGCCTCCGCTGCCGGACCGCACGCTGCCGAACCGTACGACGCCTCCGCTGCCGGACCGCACGCCGCCGCCTTCGCTGTCGGCCGCCGGACCACAGCGGACGATCGGGGAAGAAGATGGAGAGTTTTGGAAGTTTAACACTAATTTTCTATTCTCAAAAAACCCAACATGAAACCTGGGTTCTGATGCCAATTGTAAGAAATTCATGGAACATGCCATTGATAATCCAGAAACATTCATGTTAGATCTTTGAGAAAAATGAAGAACACGGAAGCGTACCTGATTCCATTGGGTAGATTAATGAAGTCTGAAACCCGATCAAGTCCACTGCGCTCCGGCTGCGAAGAAGGCGAAGTCACCGGAGGCGGTGCTTAGGAACAAGATGGCGGCGCTAGAGGAGTTAGGTTTTGGGAGGAGGTCTTCTGACTGTTTGGAATTTGACGACTGATGGATATCTCTCAGGGTTTTCTCAATCCCTCTTTCTTTATATACCAAATTCCACAGTCAGGGACCACACCAATAAATCTTAATGGGTTAACCATACCCATAAATCTTAATGGGTTAATTGTTAATCAGTCCATCAATAATTAACAATTAAACCCCAGGAATTCTACACATTTACAATTTAACCACCACACTTATATTTTAGATGACAAGGACCCTAAATTAAATAGATCACATCAATTTGGTCCTTATACCATATAATAGAAATATATATACAATAACTTCATGCAATACATGTACGTCTACATGTCTTATGCATAAATGTACATGATTTATAGTCCAAATTCTAACATCTCCTTCATATAGATGGCATGTTCATCCGAGCACTTCTAAAATTTTTTTCTTTTTTGAAAATAAGAATTGATGTAGGTGTTCTACTTGCTTCAATCCATGCAATATATTCTTCAACTTGTAAATTTTACCTTCTTTTCCTTCATTCACGTATTCAAGAGGTCGCTTGACATAAACCTCTTATTTAAGAAACCTATTCAGGAAAATTAACTTCACATATATTTTGTGTATCTTCCACTGATGTTGAGAAGCCAACACAATCATGAATCTTACCGGCTCCATCCTTGCAACTTGAACAAAAATTTCACGATATTCATTTCAAGCTTTTGTTTATAGCCTTTGGCGACTAATATGGCTTTATAACAATATGCTAAGCTATTTTTCTTGTGTTTAGTCTTGTACACTAACTTTATGTCAATTGCTTCGTGCCCTTTTGGAAGTTTTTGTAAGCTCCCCAAGTTTTGTTCTTCTCAATTGCTTCAATTTTTACATCTATAATCTCCCTCCATTGTTTCTGTTTATTTGTTTGCTTCCTCAAACTTGAACAAATCACAGTCAACAAAGTAAACGTAGAAAATCAATTAACAACCATGATCATCGTCAGCAACAAAATAAAATACATAATGATTATATTTGTGATGAAATACAGAAGGATATGGAGGATTGTTTCGAATTAGACTTGAATATTGAGAAGAACTTGCACTTCAAGTAATGGAATGCGATGGTGATGATAAAAAACAAGGAGAATTTGATGAGTTAAATGTGAATTCACAAGTTGCATCCAATGATCTTTCGGATCTAAAACTATGTCAAAGAGAGAATTTACATTTCTTAGAATAAAAAAATTGCAAAATTAAGAGGAATGGAATACTTAAAAAAAATCACACGAGATGATTTTCTTTAACCCACAGTTGTTTCATATGCTAAGGCAAGGAATTTAATATGATCCATGCTTATTTTATATCAGCTAGTTACAAATATTTTTTCCTAAAAAAATGAAGTGGCAAATTATGTTCAAACCTGACAGGGCTGGAAAGGAATGATTGTGTGTATAATTAGCGAGTTGTTTTAAGGAAAGCAGTGTAAATTATGACTAAAGTCCTTTATTTATATAAAAGGATTGTAATAACTTCTTGGGATTTTTACATGTATAGTTTCAAAAAAATTTGAAATTACATATAAACCCCTCAAAAACTTATAATTAGACATATTCTTTAAAAATATTTCTCGCCCAAATATCCCTATGGGACGCACGGTTACCTGGACTTAGGATTGCATGATTTTAATCTAGAATAATGGTCAAGTAAGGGGACTGATTTCTCTCAAAACTTTTGGGTACCGTTTGGTCTCATATTAGGATCAGGATCAGAATCAATATTAGTGAATTATTTTCGTAAACTAATATTTTTTTATCAAAATTAACGTTTCAATAATTTAAAGTTCAAAAAATTATTTAATTTTTTATAATAATTTAATTAATAACAGTGTAAAATAAGTAATATTAATTTTATAAAAAAATATATGTAAAAAAATATTTTGAATATTTTATCTCAATTTATTATATCAAATGTTAACGCCAAATATATTTGTGCAAGAAATTATTTTTAAAGATATGAATGCAATTACAATATGTGAGTCGTAGTAGTGTAATATCAAAACTATTTGTGGAGTGGCATACGTGCGATATTAGAATTTTGTGAACAAGTAATATGTAAAAATCCCTAACTTCTTTTTAGATAGTTTTGATAAATAAAAAAATTTATTTGTAGTAATTATTTTAATAAAAAAGGTCATGTATTATGCATATGATTCAATAATTATATTTTATTTTACATTATTTAATAATTATTTCTCAAAAATACTCGGGTATCATTTAATTCAAAATCAAATCAAAATCAAGATAAAAACTAGTGAATCACTTTTGTAAACTAATATCTTTTTATCAAATTTAATCTTACGATACTTTAAAATTAAAAAAATTATTTAATTTTTTATAATAATTTAATTTAATAGCCATGTAAAAAAAGTAATATTAATTTTATAAAAAAATAATTTTGAAAAAAAAGAAGATTTTGATCGCAATTGCAAATCAAACGGTGCTTCATTAATCTTCTTTAAATTTTTACAATAGTTAATATTTTCTCAATCTCTTGGACTTAGAACTAAGTTCAATAGTTCCTCGTAGAATATTATTGACTCTAAATATATGATAATATGGAAAAGATAAAATTATTTAAAGCACGCACAAAACGAAAATACCCTTTTTTGCAAAGAGAGGAGGATGGATTATTTTCATTTAATTTGATGATCAGAGACGAATTGAAAGCTAAACAGTAATAATTAGAAAGATCTCGGAGAAAAAAGTATAACATAAATAAAGGTGATGAAGGAACTGTCTCACAATTCAGAGGAGCCTAATCAGCACAACCACAAGTCGCATAAGATCATGACACGAACCGACAGAGGCAGCAAGTTGCGCACCCCTTCCACATGGTTAAGTCGTAAACTAGATGCTTAAAAATTCTTGGGCTGTTCATTTTTCCTCGTTCAAAGTCCACGCTACAAAGTCCACAACTGAGGCCGTTTGACTTCAATTTTCCACGCATGCAATCCCTATCAAAACCTCATCACGCGCTTCACGAGACGCTCATCCCCTGCTTCAACACTCTTATCTGCACAGCAATGTCTATGAACACCCGAGTTGTTTTTGCTATTAATATTGGTTTTGAATGACTTAAAGTTTTTAATTATTTGTTTTATCGGACAAAAAATTTTGGTCAAAATCAGCCACAATTGAAATTCTCCAAAATAAAATTCATTCATGTGCATCTTACATATGAGAGAGAAAAATAATGAAGATATTTTACATATTTAAGGTATTTTTTAATAATTAATCTTTAAATTTTTAGTAATTAAGGTATTATAAATATTTAAGATATTTTTAAAGTATAAAAATATTAATTAATTTTCAAAAATTTTAAGTATCGAAATTCGAAAATTTAAAATTTCTTAAAACAAACTGAGAATATGAAGATACAAGACTTTCAAATCCTATTACCGAGGGACGAGGTAATCCTACCCAAACGAGCTTTAGGCACTGTTTGATTAAAGATCAAGGTTAAACTCAAGCTCAAAATCAAAGTCAAAGTACAAAAATATAATCTGATCAAATTTTTAGTGTTTGGATGCTCGTTTGACTAGTGAATAGTTTAAAATTTTTTGGGTCTTTATACCATTAGATATATTATTTTTTAAAATTTAAATAAATAAATAAAAGAATAGTATGATAATTTTATTTTTAAAGTAATATAAAAATAATCTAACTATTTTTTTATTTAAATAATAGACTGATCAAGACAAAATGATCTTAATTCTGATTTCGAATTAAACACATCCTTAAAGTTTATTTGGTTAGGAATCGAGTATTTCCATGCTATATGAATTTAACATGGGCAAAGTAGTAGTTGTTCCTCAAACCCTAATCCAATCTTGCTGGTTATGGATCCAATCTAGCGAGATACAAATGCCTCATCAGTTGCTTCGAATTTAAGCTCCGCGATGGCTAAAAACACTCAATTTGCAGCTTTTGTATTGGAATCAGTAAGATGACTTTAGAATGAAGGGTCCTTGAATGCCACAAGATACAAATGCCACTGCCGCAAGGTCCTTGAATGAAGGGTCCGGAATAGAATTAGTATTTCGTATTGGAATCAGTAAGATGACTTTAGAATACGATTAAAGAATATAAAACAATTTAGTCAATAACCTAGTAGCTAAGTGAGATCTTCCATTGCCTAATCGTCAAAAGCAAAATCATCCACTTGCAGCGTTGCAATAAGTCCTTATTTCACACGTTAAGTCCTATTCACGGCTCCATGCAACCCTCGCAAGCTATAAATACCTCATCACTTGCTTCACATCCCACCCATCTCTCGTTCGAACTTGAGCTCAACGATGGCTAAAAACATGCAATTTGCTGTTTTCGCATTCATCCTTCTGCTGGCGATTGGCCTTGCCACTGCCGCAAGATCCTTGAATGAAGTCTCTGATGGTGGCGGCGGTGGTGGCGGCGAGGGCGGGGGTGGCGGTGGCGGAGAATCTGGCTCCGGCTCCGGCTCTGGCCATGGAGGTGGCTCTGGATATGGTGAAGGTGGCGGTGGAGCGAATGGAGGAGGATACGGACATGGGGGAGGAGGTGGTGGCGGCGGAGGCGAGGGGAGCGGTGGAGGCTCTGGTTATGGCTCGGGCTCTGGCTCTGGCTCTGGTTATGGTGGTGGAGGAGCGCATGGTGGAGGGTATGGCAGTGGTGGCGGTGGCGGAGGTGGTGGAGGACAAGGTGGTGGAAGTGGGTCTGGGTCTGGCTCTGGGTCTGGGTCTGGTTCTGGTTATGGTGGTGGAGGTGCACATGGTGGAGGGTATGGTAGTGGTGGCGGTGGCGGAGGTGGTGGAGGACAAGGTGGTGGAAGTGGGTCTGGATATGGCTCTGGCTCTGGCTCTGGTTCCGGTTATGGTGGTGGAGGTGCACATGGTGGAGGGTATGGTAGTGGTGGCGGTGGCGGAGGTGGTGGAGGACAAGGTGGTGGAAGTGGGTCTGGATATGGCTCTGGCTCTGGCTCTGGTTCTGGAGGTGCCCATGGTGGAGGGTATGGAAGCGGCGGCGGCGGCGGCGGCGGCGGAGGTGGAGGCGGCGGCGGCGGATCTGGCTCCGGCTCTGGATATGGTTCTGGCTCAGGATATGGGAGTGGTGGGGGAGGAGGACACAATTAGGCAACGAGTGCAACACCTTCGTGCCGGTAGTATGAGCTTTACAGGACGTAATGTATTTTCCCAAAACAAATAAGGTCTTGTTGACCAGCTTGTATGAGAATTGGAACTAATACAATCCTTTTAGTTAAGAGAGCAGTCCGATGTTTTTCTTCATTATACTACTAATCAGACTGCTAAAACATATCATTGACGTAAATCCAATTATTAATTGAAGAATGAAAAAAAGAAATTAAATTGTAAAAAGGACCTAGTCATAAGTCAAATTAAATTTACATAAATTGTTATTACTCATCAAAACTAATTCATCATCATAAGGCTTATAGTTTTCAAACCAATCTTTATTGGGACACATGTGATAAGAATAACAAAAATAAAAAATTCAAGTATAATGGTAGCAATCAAAATCAGAACTAATAGAGAGAACATTAATATAATCACCATCATAACTCCCTTCAGCAACTAACCCTTTAATACTCTTTAATTACATGTCCTATCTTCTTGCAATACCCGTAATTTATTTCTTTGGGTTTAGATCTAGAACAACCTGTATTTGATTTTTCTTTGTATGACCTCTGGCAATCAATGCTTCTGAGTGTGATACATTCCCTTTAATCTCTTTTAAATACTCATTAGATAGAAAGATAGCAAAAATATCGTCAAATTTTAAATTCTTATCATACATGAGAGTTGTTTTCAGATTCTCAAGAGAATGAGAATGAGAATGAAGTAGAGACAATAATAAAATAATTGCATTGTTTTCATCTTCAATTTTAATATCAATGCTTAACAATTGAGAAACTAGTTTATTAAAAGCATTAAGATGGTCAACTATATTCGTATTTTCTCTCATTCAAAAATTGAAAAGTTTCTTCTTTAAGTAAACTCGATTTGAGATAGACGTACTCATATATTATTTGTCTAACATTTTTCATAACTCTGAAGGTGATGTTTCATCAAGAAATAGATAAGTACTTTATCGGTGAGACTGAGGATAATTGTGGTATATGCACTAGCCTTCTGGTTCTCCCATATGCTTTTGGTGACATCTTCACGTTTGACGTCCTCCAATGTATTTCTCAACTCTTGTTGAGTAAGAATTACACGAACTCTTATCTTCCAAACAGAAAATTCTTATTACATAGAATTTCTCTATATCGAACTTCGTAGGAGACATGTTGAAACAAGTTCTGATACCACTTATAGCGTTAAATATTGATATTCACCTCAATTCACGATATAGAAAGAGAACAGAAAAGAAGAAAAATAGCACACAAGATTTATGTGGCGAAGACGATCCGAAGGATATTGTATTGATGAGAAAAGGAAGATAAGATTACAACGATGGAGGCAAAACTCCAATATCACAAACTCTTACAAGAGAGAAGTAGCCTAATCGTCACAAGAAGTTTTGAGAGTATTGATCTATGTCTCTCTCTCACTTTATACGAAACGCTTACATGAATAAGGTATTTATAAATGTGACCTAATTAAGTTTGAGTTAAAGTAAAAAACTAATTCAAATAAAAATTCTACTAATCCAAGTCTTCTAGTAAAAGATAAATTCAGATAAAAATTAGACCCACTAAATTACTTCCTAATATAATTAAGACTTTCTGAAAAATTCAGACTCGAGACACAATTAAATCAACAGCTTGTGCTCATACAAGAAAAGAAAAAATTTCAAAGAGTCCATAAAGAAGACCTGGGCAATGAACAGAAATCTGTCAAAATAGATATACCTAGACAGCAATAGTTCCAAAGATATTCAATCGATATTAAAAGATTCTGTTAAAGGCAAGGCATCGTCAAATGATTGAGATTTGAATTTGGTCTTGTGTCTCACAAACCCAAAAAAATAGATCTCTTGTTTTACAAAATCATTAGAAAGTGCAGAATCGAACAAGCACAATAATTAGTTATCCAGCGTGTCATTAACTTTAGGCTAACAACCAGTGAATGCTCAGCAATATAGGGGTCAAATCGTTTGGGATTGATGCCATTCATTAGTAATTCGATTTTGCAGTGTGAGAAAACTTTTTGCTCAAAGTAAATAATTCACATTGCAGCTTGCACAGTAAAAAACGTTTTGTATTGAGAATACCAAAATATGCATCACCTCAGAGCTTTTTGTTGAAAATATAAAATATTATCATTCTACTTTGTTGAAAAATAACAAATTCAGTTGCTAGCATAACAGTCTCTAATCCTGCAAACTAGTGAAGTCTGAAAAGAATTACAGAAAATTTTATAAAAATATAGAAGACATTTATTTAATAGAATTAACAAAAGAAAACAACAATAATCCCAAACCACATACATTCTTAGGATTCATTTGATTGGGAATCTAGTATTTCCATGCTATATGAATTTAACATGGGCAAAGTAGTAGTTGTTCCTCAAACCCTAATCCAATTTTGTTGGTTATGGATCCAAGTTACTCATCCTTGAAATAGCGTCTTACTCAATACAAGCTTTAAAAATTAAACTCACAACAATACAACAATATTATTAAGAAATTGCTTGATTTGAAATAATCTTATTTTTCAGTCGGATTACTTAATTTTGATTTGAATTAAAATTAAATTAGATGTACTATTAAAAAAACCAGATTATTTCGTTTTTTTAATCTCAAATCGAACAGTTCCGTTGCGCCAATTGTGAAAAGCAAATCATCCAACTGTCGCGTTGCAATAAGTCCTAATTTCCCACGTTTAAGTCGTACGTTATATTCACGACAACCTGCAACGCTAGCGAGATATAAATGCCTTCATCAGTAGCTTCGAACTAAAGCTCCACGATGGCTAAAAACACTCAATTTGCAGCTTTTGCGTTCATTCTTCTGCCGGCTATTGCCCTTGCCACTGCCGCAAGGTCCTTGAATGAAGGGTCCGGTAGTGGTGGCGGGGATGGCCGTGAGGCTAGGGATGGCGGTGGCGGAGACTTCGGCTCTGGCTTTGAAGGCGGTTCTGGTTATGGTGAAGGTACTGGTGGATGGAATGGCGGAGAATACGGATGTGGGGGAGGAGTGGTGGTGGTCGAGACATAAGGACTACAGCATAAGGGAAACCCACTCAGTTTTTTAGGAAAACCACGACAAAATCTTCATTAAATGATACATTAAATATTACCGAATTTTAATTTACATGCACATTAAATACGATAAGATTTTTCTTACGGCTAAGTCATCCGCCGTAATTATCAGAAGCACAATAGCATCAACTCAAGTCATCTACGGCACTGACCTATATGTGGCCTATGCATGCATGGTAACAAACGAACGGATCGCAATTTATTTTGCAAGTTTCCACTTGAATTTTACATATACTAACTTGAGCAATGAAGTGTTCTCGCAGAACTTTCTTTGGCAAGTTTTTGTAGATAGAGAGCAGAGTGTTGCAGCCAAGAGTCTGTCTCTGTGGCATCAAAAGCACTATTCCCAATATCAAAAACCAGTGAATTCAAGCAGCAATTTAAAATCGTAATTGGCTTATTTTCAATTGGTTTTAGATCTTACATAATGGTCCTCGATAACGAACATAGAATATGAAAAACAAGCCTAATTGTTGGCCGCCATGGTCACCGTCGTGGACTACAATTTTCATTGCTAACCATTGGAAACTACCAGGCTATAGAGTATGGCAGAGCTGGAGAGAATTTCTAGCCAAGTGATGAAATTCATAGAGATTGAAAAGCACACCAATGACGAAAGCGAGGGAACCAAATGGGATTAATTAACCTAAAAGTCTTAGCTGTAAACGATGGATAGACGCG
>RXID01014772.1:640-15205 GCA_005019695.1 Trichopus zeylanicus subsp. travancoricus | reverse complement strand
ACTACTACTTCTTTTCCTACAACAACTACGACTGCTACTACTTCTGCAACTTCTACTATTGCTACTTGTACTGCTATCACTACTACTTCTTCTACTACTACTACTATTACAACTTCAGCTACTACTGCTTCTGCCACTATAGTTGCTTCTACTACCATTATTACCACTATTAATACTACCACAAGTACTACTACTACTACTGCAGCTGCTCCTGCTACCACTACTACTACTACAACTACAACTACCACTACAGTATTACCACTACTACTACGACCGCTACTACTACTACTAAAACTACTTTTACTACTACTTCTACGATTAGTAGCACTACTGCGATTACTACAACTACAATCACTACTATTACTATTGCAGTTACTGACTACTACTTCCCCTACTACTACTATTGTTGCTACTGCTCCAACTACTACATCTAAAACTACTACTACTACCACTATTACTACTACTGCTGCTGCCACTGATGCTGCTACTATTACTGCTACTCTACTCCTACCTCTACTGCTACTACCACTACTACTACGCCTACTTTTGCTACTGTTGCTAGTAGTACTACCACTACTAGTACTACTATTGCTAGCATTCCAACTCCAACTCCCAGTGCTACTGCTACTCCTACAACTGCTACAACTACAACCACTCCAACTACTATACTACTAATGCTACTGCTACTGCTACAACTACTACGTCTGCTGCTTCTACTACTACAACTCCTCCTACTCCAACTACTACTGCTACTTCTACACCTGCTACTACTATTATTACTACTACTACTAATACTACTATTAGTACTACTACTACTACTACGACTACAACTAGAACTACTACTGCTGCTGCTACTACTACTACTAGTACCACTACTACTACCACTATTACTATTACTACTACTGCTACTACAACTATTACCACCACAACTACTACTACTATTACTACTACTACCACAACTACTACTCCTACTACTACTGCTACTCCTACTACAATTACTACTACAACTACATCTATGACTATTGCTGTTGCTGCTGCTAATACTATTATTACTACTACTACTACTACTACTACTACAACAACAACAACAGCTACTACTACTAAAGGACTAATTCTATTCCTACTCTTACCCATACTACTGATAATACTACTACTCAAACTATTACTACTCCTACTATTACTAATACTACTGCTACTACAACTCCTACTCCAACTCCTACAACTACAACTGCCACTACTATTACTACTACTACTAATAGTACAATTACTAATACCACTATTGTTGTGATTGTTGCTAGTACGACTCCCACTACAACTCCTACTCCTACTTCTATTACTACTACTAGTAATACGACTACTACTTCTATTGCTACAACAACAACTGCTGAAACTACTATTACTAATGCCACAACTACTACGACAACAACAATAATAACTACGACTACTACCACCACCACTACAACAACAACTAGTACTAATACTACTACTCCTCCTGCTACTACTATTACAGCTACTACTACTATTACTATAACAACAACAACTACTACAATAACTACTATTACTTCTACTACTACGAATACTACTATTCCAACTCCCACTCCTACTCCTACCACTGCTTATACTACAACTACAACAACAACAACAACAACTACTACTACTACTACTCCTACTCCTCCATTTACTACTACTCCTACTACCACTACTACTACAACTACTACCATTAGAACTACTACTATTACTACTCCTATTGCTGCTGCTACCACTACTACTACTATTACTAATACTACTGCTACTAATAACCCTACTACATCTACTGCAACAAGAACTACTACGAAAAATACTATGACAACTACTATTACTAATCCAACTCCTACAACTACTACTATTCCAACTCTAACTCCTACTCCTACTACTACTATAACTACTACTACTACAACTACTCCTAATACTACTACTACCACTACAACTACTACTACTACAACAACTACTACTACTATTAATACTACTAATACTATTATTACAACTATTAATACTAATTTTACTACTACAGCTGCTACTTCTACTACAACTACGAATGCTACTATAACAACAACTACTACTACTACAACAACAACTATTACTACTACAACTACGACTACTACGACTACTACTATGACTACTACTACTACTACTACTACTACTACTACTACTACTATTTGTACTCTGCTGTTATTACTACTATAATAACAACAACAACTACTACTACTACTACCACTCCTATTGCTATGATAACTACTCCTATAACTACTACTCCTACAACAACAACTACTACTACTACTATAGCTACAACCACAACTTCCAAAACTACTACTACAACTCCTATTACTATGACTACTAATCCTACTTCTATCGGTACTCAAATACAACTACTACTACTACTACTACAACAACAACAACAACTACTGCTTCTACTACAATCACTACTGTATCTACTATTACTACTACTACTACAACAACAACAATCACTCCTGCTACTACTAGCACTGCTGCTGCTGCTGCTACTATTGCTGTTGCTAATAATACTACTACAACTACTAGGACTATGACTACTACTATCACTGCTACTACTAACGCTACTATAGCTACTACTATGGCTACCACAACTACAAAATACTGCTACTCTTAGAACTACTTCTGCAACGAATTCTACTACTACTACTACTATTACTACTACCACTAGAACTAATTCTACTAATGCTACTGCAACTACTGCTACTACAACTACTGCAGCAGCTACTACCTATACTACTACTTTTGCTACTAGTACTATTACTACTACCACTACTCCCACTACATTTACTACTACTACTACTACAACTACTACTGCTACTACTTTTGCCACTACAACTATTGCTACTATCGCTACTATGACAACTATTGTTACTATCACAACTAATGCTACTCTACTACAACTGTTGCTACCGCTACTACTATTGCTACTACTACTACTACTTCTACTACTGCTGCTGCTACTACTACTGCTACTACTACTACTGTTACTGCTCCTTTTGCTCCTACTACTAAAACCAGTTCTACTACTACTAGTACTACTACCACTGCTACTGTTACTACTATTTCTATGGCTGCTACAACTCAACATCTCGTACTACTACTACAATTGCTACTACTACTACTACTACTGCAACTATTGCTGCTACTATTCCTACTACTATCGTTACTGCTGCTACTACCGCTACGACTTCTACTACTACTAATAGTTTTGCAACTGCTACCACTTCTGCTACTAAAACTACACTAATAGTTTTGCTACTGCTACCACTTCCGCTACTAAAATGACACTAATAGTTATGCTACTGCTACCACTTCTGGCACTACAACTATAACTACCCCTACAATTACTACCGCCGGTACTACTACTACTACTACAACTACCACTTCTGGTACTACAACTACAACAACTACTACTATTACTACCACTACTACAACTATTATTACTACCCTACTTCTATAGCTAATATTACTACCACTACTACTACTACCAACACTACTACCACTTCTACTACTACGACAACTTCTCCTGCTACTACTACTAGTAACACTTCTACTACTTCGCTTATTACCACTACCACTGCTACTACTTCGACTGCAACTACTACTGCTACTGTTGCTACTACTACAACTATTACTGCTACTACTGCCACTTCCACAATGACTATTACTATGACTACTATTGCTGCTACTAACTGCTACTCCTTCTTCTACTACTAGTACTACTGCTACTACTACTAATGATGTTGCTGCTACTACTACTAATGATGTTGCTGCTACTACTCTACTTCTCCTACCTCTAAAGCTACTACTACTACTATTACTACTACTATTGTAGCCACTAATACTACTACTACAACTACTATAACTATTGCTACTGCTACTACTACTACCTCTCCAACTACTACTACTACGGCTACCACTACTGCAAATACTACCACTCCTAGTACAGCTTCTGCAACTACTGCTACTACTACTACTCCGACTACCACTTCTACCTCTACTAATGATGCTGCTACTACAACTATTACTATTACTATTACTACTACTGCGACTACTACTGCTGCTACTACGACAACTACGACTACTTCTACTACTCCAACTGCTGCTACTGCTACTACTAGTTCTACTACCACTACAACTTCTACTAATACTGCTACTGCTACTACCTATTCTACTAGTTATGCTACGTCTGCTATTACTACTACTATTGCTACTACAACTAGTACTACTACTACTACTGCTACTACTAGTATCACAACTGCTATAGCTACTACTACTACTACAACTACTCCTACTATTTCTTCCACTTGTACCACTAATATAACAAAAAGGACAACAACAACTACTACTGCTACTTCTGCTAGTACACCTACTACTATTGCTTCTACTACTACTACTACTACAACAACTGCTACTACTACTCCCACTAATACTACTGCTCTACTAATGCTTATACAACTTCTACTACTACTACAACAACTATAACAACTTCTAAAATAGCTACTACTACTGCTACTACTTAATCTGATACTACTAGTACTACTTCTACTACTACTTCTAATACTGCTACTACCACTACTTCGCCTAGTATTATTATTGCTACTTCTGCTACTACTACTACTGCGATTGCTACTACTACTGTTGCTAACAATATTACAACCCCTAGTACTACAACAACTACTACTAGTGCTATTGCTAATACTACTTCTCTAGCTACTACTACTTCTGATACTACTACTGCTACTACTTCTACTGCTACTGCTACTATGACTACTACTACTAATAGAGCTACTACTTTTACTACTACTACTACTGCAGCTAATACTACTATTGCTACTAATGCTACTACTGTTAACACTGCCACTACTGCTTCTAGTGCTACTACTGCTACTACTACTACTTCTACAACTGCTCCTACCAGTACTCTTGCTACCACTACTACTGCAACTATAGCTACTGCTACTACTGTTACTACCACTACTACTACCACTACTTCTACAGCTCATTCTGCTACAACAACTACTACTACAACTGCAACAAGTTCTCTTACTGCTACTACTACTACTACTACTACTGCTGCTGCTGCTGCTGCTTATACTGTTGCTACTGCTTTTACTATAACAACTTCTGCTGCTATGATTGATAATACTGTAACTATAACTGCTACTATCACAACTCGCACCACTACTGATGCTGTAGCTGCTACTTCTCCTCCTTCTACTACTACTGCTACTACTACTAGTACTACTACAACTACTACTACTACTACCACTACTACTACTACTACTACTATTAGTACTACTACTACTACTGCTACTGCTACTGCTACAATCGTGGCTGCTACTACTACTACTCCTACTACTACTCCTATTACTAATACTACTATGACCATTATCACTGTCGCTGGCGTCACTACTACTACTGATGCTACTACAACAACTACTACTGCAGCTAGTACTACTACAACTACTACTACAACTACCGCATCTACTGCAACAACTAGCACTACCACAACTACTACTGCTGCTACTACAACAACAACAACTACTACTTCTACTCCTACTACTAATCCTACAACTACAACTACTACTCCTACTACTGCTACTACTACGAACACTACTGCAACTACTACTATTATTACTTCTACTCCAACTTCTAGTACTACTACTATTACTATTACGACTACTACTACTTCTCCTACTACCACTATGACTAACACTACTTCTAGTACTACTACAGGTACAAGTACTTCAACTACTACTACTACTACTACTACTACTACTACTACTACTACTACGACTACTACTACTACTACTACTACTACTATTATTACTATGACTCCAACTACTATTACTATTGTTACTACTACTGCTGCTGCTGCTACTATGATAACTACGTTTACTATGACTACGATACAATAATAACAACAACTACTACTACTCCTACTGCTACAACCTACACTACTACTACATCCGCTACTGCTACTACTGCTACATCTGCGACAAGTACTATTACTACTATTGCTAGTACTACAACAACAACTACTACTGCTAGTGCTTTTACTACTACTACTACTAGTACTACTGCTCCTACTGCTATTACTACTATAGCTACTATTATCACTAGTACTACTTCTACTATTGCTACTACTATTATTACCGCTATAACTTCCATTACTGCAACTACTGCTACTTATGTTACTACCGTTACAACTGCTACTACTATTACTATGACTACTACGGCTAATTCTGCTACTACTACTTCTACTATTTGTACTACTCCTACTACTTCTACGACTGCTATGGCGATAACAACTACTACTACTATTACTACCATGACTACTACTACAACTTCTACTACTCCTTTTGCTACTACTACTTCTCCTATTACTACTACTTCAACTATAATAAGTTCTCCTACTACTATTGATACTGCTACTGCTACAGCTACTACTACAGCTATTATTGCTACTACTATAACTACCGCCACTACAACTGCTACTACTACAAATACAACTACTACTGTTGCTACAACTGCTACTATTGTTGTTTTCCTACTACTACGACTACTGCTACTACTACTACTACGACTACGACGACTACTACTACTACTACCACCACTTTTTCTACTAATACTAGGACTACTACTATTACTACTACTACTGCGGCTACATCCAATCAACATCTCTTACTACTACTACTATTGCTACAACTACTGGTACTACTACTATTGCTGCTAGTAATGCTAATACTACCACTGCTATTGCTACTACTGCTATTAGAACTACTACTACTAATAGTACTGCTACTGGTACCCCTACTGCTGCTGCTACCCCAACTACCACTACTACTATTACTATTTCTACCACTACTTTAACTACTATTACTACCACTACTTCTAATGCAAATATTAGTACAACTATTACTACTACCAATACTACTACCACTTCCACTGCTACTACAACTTCTCCTACTACCACTACTAGTACTAAATCTTCTACTACTATGCCTACTACAACTACTAGTGCTAAAGCTTCTATTACTTCGCCTGCTACCACTACTCCTACTACTTCTACTACAACTACTACAACTACTATTACTGCTCCTGCTGCTATTAGTACTACAACTGTCACTTCTACAACTACTACTACTATAACTACTATTGCTGCAACTAACTACCACCTCCCCTACTACTACTACAACTGCTACTACCTCTACAACTACAGCTACAACTACTATTCCTACCACTATAACTACTACTACTACGACTACTACTCCTACTACTACAACTACTACTGCTGCTGCAGCTACCCCTACTACCACTATTACTTCTCCTAGCATTACTACTCTTGCTACTACTGCTATAGTTACTACTTTTGAAACTACTACTACTACTACTACTACAACCACTACTACTACGAGTACTGATGCCTCTACTGCTGCCTCTACAATTTCTACTACCACTACTACTACTACTACATCTACTACTACTACTACTACTATGGCTACTACAACTAATACTACTACTTCTGCTACAACAGCTATTGCTACTACTACTACTACCACTACTCCAAGTACTACTACTTAAACTACAACTCCTACTCCGACAACTACCATTACTACTACAACTACAACAACAACTACTACTACTGCTACTGCTACTACTACTACTATTACTACAACTACTACTGCCACAACTACAATTGCAATAACTACTTCTACGACTACTACTATACAAGTACTACTACTATTACTGCTACTGCTGTTACTACTACTACTACTATGACTATTTCCAGTACAATTGCTGCCACTGCCCTACTACGATTACTACTACCTCTATAACTATTGTTGCTGCTACACCTACGACTACTACTTCTCCTACTACTACCAATACAGCTAGTACTACTTCTACTATGACTACTACTATTACTATTTCTACAGCTACAATTCAACTTCTACTACTACTACCACCACTTCTACCACTACTACTACTACTATAGCTACTACAACTACTGCTACTGCTACTATTACTTCTACTACTACTACAACAACTACTACTGTTGCTGTTGTTGCTACACTACTACTACTACTACAATGACTACTATTACTAATATACTAGCACAATAACTTCTACTATTACTACTATTGCTAGCGCTACTACCACTATTACTACTACTGCTACTCCTACTACTACTTCTGCTACAACTGCTACTACTACTACTACTACTTCTACTATCACTACTGGTTCTACTGCTATTACTAATAGTGCTACTGCTACTACAACTGTAACAATAGCAATAACTACTACTATTCCTCGTACTATTGTAACAGCAACAATTACAACTACTGCTACTACAAATACTGCTAATACAATAACTTATTCTTCTACTACTACTACTGCTCCTACGATAACTGCTACTACTACTACTACTACTATTACTTCGCGGACTACTACTGCTATAGCTTCTACTACTACAACTACTACTACTTCTACTATTATACTACAACTGATAGTACAACTACAATAACTACTACTACTACTGCTGCTGCGCTAATGCTACTAGTACACCTGTACTACTACAACAACTACTAGTACTACTACTGCAGCTTCCACAACTACAGCTGCTACAACAACTGCTACTGCTACTACAACTACCTCTACAACTGCAGCAACTATAGCTACTACAACTTCAGCTGCTACTACTAATACTAATACTATAATTGCAACTACTATTGCTATGTCAGCTACTACTACAACAATAACTAGTACTGCTGCTCCTACTGCTGCTAGAACTATCATTGCTGCTACTGCTTCTACTATTAATACTACTACTACTGGTATTGCTACTACTGTTACTACTAGTGCTACTCCACATGCTACGGTCACAACAACTACTACTACTAATACTACTACTACTACTAGTACTCCTGCTCCTACTGCTGCTACTACTAATGCTTGTAATACTACTATTACTAATACTACTACTATCGCAACCACTACTTCAACTACTACTACTACTACTACTACTACTACCACGACTACTACTATTGCTACTGCTACTGCCCTACCACTATTACTTCACATACTATAACTACTACTTTTACTACTATAGCTACTACTATTACTACCATGACTGCTACTTCTACTACTGTTAGTACTACTATTGTTATTGCTTCTACAACTAATACTACTACTCCTGTTGCTACTGCTACAAATGTTACTACTACTACTATTACTACTACTACTACGACTACTACTACTACTACTAGTACCACCACCACCACCACAACTACTACCACTGCTACTACCACTACCACTGCCACTACCACTACTTCTACTACTACTATTGTTACTTCTACTGCTACTACTACTACCACATCTACTACTACTACTACTACTACTATGACTACTACTACAACTACTACTCCTATTACTACTGCTGCTACTACTATTGCTATTACATCACATACTATAAGTACAACTTCTACTACTATAGCTACTACTACCACTACCACTACTGCTACTTTTACTACTACTACTACTTCTATTGCTACTACTACTACCATAACAACAAGAACAACAACAACAACTACTACTACTACTATTACTTCACATAATATAAGTACAACTTCTACTACTATAGCTACTACTACCGCTACCACTACTATTACTTTTGCTACTACTACTCCTACTCTTGTTATTGCTGCTACTACTAGCACTACTACTCCAACTACTACGACTACTGTTAGTACTACTTATACAACTACTACTACTACTACTACAACTACTACTACTACCACTATTTATGCTGCTGCTACTACTACTGCTATTGCTACAACTACTGCCACTGCTACATCTATTACTACTGTTCCACTACTACTATTACTACTACTACAACTATGACTAATGCTACAGCTACTACTACCACAACTATTACTACTACTTATGCTACTGCTACTACTACTGCTACTGCTACAATTACCTCCACTACTACTACTATTATTATTACCACTACTACTATTACTACCACTACCACTACTACTATGACTAATGCAACTGCTCCTACTACGACTACTGCTACTTCTGCTACTACTATTACTATTACAACTACTACTGCTACTACCGCTACTGCTATAACTACTGCTACTATAGATCCTATTATTACTATTACAGATACTACTACTGCTATTGTTACTACAACTACTATTGCTACTGCTACTAAAGCCACTACTGCTACTACCAATCCTATTACTTCTACTTCTACAACTAAGGTAACTGCGACTACGACTACTGCTACTACTACTGCTATTGCAATCGCTACTACTACTATATCTTCAACTATTTCTCCTATTCCTAATACAACTGCTACTACTATGGCTGCTACTACTACTGCTTCTACTACTACTACTATTTGTACTACTACTACTATTAGTACTTTTGCTGCTATAGCTACTACTACTAATGCGACTACACTAGTACAACTATTGCTACTTTTACTACTACTACAAGAACTAATAGTTCTACTAGTACTATGACTACTACTACTACTTCCACTGCTACTAGTAGTACCACTACTAATGCAATAACTACTACAAATACTATGACCTCTTCTACCACAGCTACTGCTGCTATGAGAATAACTATTACTATCATTGCTGCTGCTTCTACTACTACTACTACCACCACAATAACTATGACTGCGACTGCTAATACTACTACTACTACTATTGATGCAGCTACTACTACTACTCTTACTACTACTACTACTACTACTACAATGACTCCTGCTGCTGCTGCTGCTGTCATTACTACAACTACAACAACTACTACGACTACTGTTGTAGTCACTAATACTACTAATACTACTACTAGTACAGGGGGCTACCACTACTAATAGTACTACTTCTATTACTCCAGCTGTAACTATTACAACCACTGTGCTACTACCACTACTACTACTAGTACTACTTTTGTTGCTACTAGTGCAGCTACTATTACTACAACAACTACATCTCCTACTACTACTACAACTGTTACTACTACGACTGCTACTACTATGACTATTGCTACTGCTACTACTAGTAATACTAGTACCTCTACTGCTACTTCTACTACTGCTATTACTATTACTACTACTGCTGCTACTATTGCTATAACTACTACTACTGCAACTACTACTACTAGTACTGTCATTTCTATTACTACTATGATTACTGCTACAACAACAACTACTACTACTACTGCAACTATTACTAGTAGTACTGCTATTACTACTTACCACTACTGCTACTACTACTACTAAAGCCACTATTGCTAATTCTGCTACTACTACTGCTACTACTAGTCCTACTACTACTATTCCTAAAACTAATGCAACTAGTACCATGGCTACTACTACCACAACCGCAACTACTTCTCGTACTCCAAATACTACTACTACTATTATGATTGCTACTACTACTACTTTTGCTACAACTACTACTTGTACTACTGCTACTACTTTTGCTACTTCTACTACACCTACTAGTGCGACTACCACTACTACTACTATTGCTACTGTCAGTACCACTTTTACAACAACCACTACAACTACTTCTCTACTACTACTATTGCTACTGTCAGTACCACTATTATAACAACTACTACAACTACTTCTCTACTACTACTACTGTTCTAATAATACTGCTATTATTCCTACTACTGCTACTATTACCGCTACTACTGCTACTGCTACTGCTACAACTATTGCTACTACTACTACTGCTGATATTACCACAATTACTACTACTATTGCTACTCCTACTGTTAGTACTGCTACAATGTCTACTACTACTGCTACTACTATCGTAGTTGTTGCTACTACTACTACAACTATAATAACTTCTCCTACTACTACAACTTCTGCTATTATAACAGTTGCTACTACCACTGCTAGTGCTTCTTCTTCTACTACTACTACAACAACAACAACTACTACAAATTTCGCTCATAAAACTACCACTACAACTACTACAATAATTTCTGCACCAACTACTATTACCACTGCTGCTACTCCTACTACTCTTACTACAACTGCTATAACAACTACGACTATAGCTACTACTAATAATACTATAACTTCTCCTGCTATTACAACAGCTGCTACTGTAATTGACACTACTACTAATGCTACTGCTGCTACTACTACTATGACTACTACAACAAACGATCGAGTGACGACGGGCAACGAGAAACCGCGTCCGACGACGACGGCGCCCCAAACTCTACGACAACAACGACGGAACCTCCGAGTTGCTATCGCACGACTACGATGGGCCGCGCCGACTGCACAGCGGGGATGACGACGCCTACGGCACACTACTGCTACTATTACAATAACAACTACTGCTACTACTACTACTGCTGCTGCGACTATTACTACTACTATTGCTACTACCACAATTACTGTTACCCCACTGCTACATCTTCGACTAATACAACTACTACTTCTACCACTACTACTGCCACTACTACGACTATAGCTACTACTATGACTACTACAGCTGTTGCTACTACTACCCCAACTACAAAAACTACTACCACTACTACAATTACTGCTGCTACTACTATTGCTACTATTGCTACTACAACTACTAAAACTACTACTACTACTACTACTACAACTACGACTATAAATGCTACTGCGGTGACTGCTATTATTGCTACAACAACTACTATTATTACTAATACTATAATAACAACAACAACAACTACTAGTAGTACAACAACTACTACTACTATGACTATTACTACTACTCCTCCTACTACTACTGCAACTTCTATTACTGCTACTACTACTATTTTTGCTACCACTACTGCCACTACTACTGCTACTGTTGCTACGACTACTACTACTTCTCCTACTACTATGACTATTACTACTACTACTACTGCTACAACTACTCCTACTGGTACTACTACAACAACCAATACTATAACTATTACTATAGCTACCACTACTACTGCTACTACTACCATTGCTACGATAACTACTACTCTTACTACTAAGACTACTGCTTCAACTACAACTACTGCTACTGCTACTAGTACTATTACAACTCCTGCTACTACTACAACTACTATTATTTTTACTAATGATACTACTGCTACTACTACTAATACTACTTCTTCAACTACTACTACAATTGGCACTCCTACTACTAATTCTACTAGAAATACTGCTCCAACTACTATTACTACTACTGATCCTACTACTACTATTATTGCTAGCAATACTACTATAGCTTTTGCTATAACTACAACTACAACCTCCACTATAGTAGAAGTAGTAGTAACAATAGTAGTAGTTGTATTAGTGGTGATAGTAGTGGTAGCTCTAGCAAAAGAAGTAGTAGTAGTATTGCTAGTAATAATAGTAGTAGTAGTGCTAGTAATAGTTATAGTAGTACTAGTAGTAGTAGGGGTTGCTACGGTATTAGTATTAGTTGGATAAGTAGTACTAGTAGTAGTAATAGGAGTAGTAGTACTAGTATTAACAGCAATTGTAGAAGTACCAGTAGTAGCAATAGTAGCAGCAACAGCAGTAACAGCAGCAGTAGTAGCAGTAGTAGTTATTATTGTTGTTATTATTATTGTCATTATTATTATTGTTGTTGTTATTATTGTTATTATTATTATTGTTATTGTTATTATTGTTATTGTAGTAGTAGTAGGAGCAGCAGCAATAGCAGTAGTAGCAGCATTACTAGTAGTAATAGTAGTGGTGGATTAGTATTTATATTAATAGGACTAATAGTGTTAGTTGTATTTGTAGCTAAGTAGTAGTAATAGTAGTAGTGGTAGTAATAGCAGTATTAGTAGTAGTAGTACTAGTAGTAAGAGGGGTAGGAGTAGTGGTAGTTGTGGCAACAGTAGTAGTAGTATTTGTAGTAGCAGCACTAGTGATAGTAGTAGTAAAAGTAGTAGCACTAGTAGTAGTAGGAGTAGTAGTAGTTGTAGTTGTAGTAGTAGTGGTAGTTTTTGTTCATAGCAGTAGTGGTAGTAGTAGAAGTAGAAGTTGCAGTAGTAGGATTAGTTGCAAAAGAGGTAGTAGGCATAGAACTAATAGTAGGAGTTGGAATAGGAGTAGTAGTAGTAATAGTAGTAGTAGAAGAAGTTGTTGCAGTAGTGGCCATAGTAGTAGTTATCGTAGGAGCAGGAGTAGTAGTACTAGTAGGAGTAGTAGTTGTAGAAGTAGAAGTATTAGTAAAAGAAGTAGCAGCAACATTATTTGTAGTAGTAGTTGTAGCTGTAATAGTAATGGTGGTGGTAGTAATAGTAGTAGTAGGAGTAGTTATACTAGTAGTTATAGTAGCAGTTGTTATTGTAGTAGGGACAATAGCAGCAGCAGCAGTAGTAGCAGTAGTAAAAGTCGCAGTAGAAGTAGTAGTAGAAGCAGTAGCAACTAGAGTAACATTGTAGTAGTAGTAGGAGTAGTAGCAATTGCATGAGTAGCAGTAGTAGCACTAATAGTAG
>RXID01014769.1:86757-117001 GCA_005019695.1 Trichopus zeylanicus subsp. travancoricus | reverse complement strand
TCCACCTACCAACAAATGCATAATACAACAGAAGATATCAAAATCATTCCATTTTCAAATCAGGACAGCCAAGATTTTGATTGGAAGCAATCGTTATTTTTATAATCAACTTAACAATGCCAACCCCAAAACATCAACAAACAATCAGCATGCTCAAACATGACCAAAACCAGAACAACAAATCATGGTTTAGCAACAGCAAACATAGAAATGCAATGGACGCAACTGCAAATTAGCCGACCACAGGAAAATGTGTAACTAGTTCAGCAAACAACATGCAACAAGACCATGAATGCAACAAAGAGGCTAAACAAGCCCATAGCAATTGAAAACAATCAGATGTATCAGAAGCAAAAATCACGTCACGCTTTATCTATCAGAAAATGCTACTCGAGGAAGCTATCAAATAATATTAAAAAAAGTCAATCAAAAACAAAAATTTCAAAGGCATAAACGGAAATACCTCAGTAGTAAGGTGGCATGTTTGGATACCCTGCTCCCATTGGCATCCTGGATCCCGGGGAAGACCCTGTCCCTTGGAGATGCTGGTTCTGATACCCAGCCGACAAACCATATTTCCCACTTTCCGGGTAGGCTCCAGAAGGCAGGCCACCCGAACTCGGAACCCTATATTGCGAAGAACCCACGCCCAATCCATCATATCCACCAACAAACCCCAGCCCGCCATACTGCCCTGAACCATAAGCACCGCCAGTACCTCCAGCACGATAACCACCCGCCATATTCCCAACTGAAGACAGCCCCGCGGCACCCATTGATGGCTGCAGCGATGAGAGCTGGTATGAAGAAAGGCCGGCTCCTGGCCCACCAAACTGGCCGGATATTGATCCTGGCTGTGCACCGAGCCCAGGTCCATCTATTCCAGTTCCGATCGCCTGGCCCTGAGGTCCACCAAGCGGCATGGCAGCACCAGTCCCGGGCGCCACCCCAGGCTTCCCCTTCTTCCCATCGTTCGCAAGCTTGCACAGCAACTGGTGCCCATCAATGTTCTTGTTCGGCTCCAAAAGCGCAGCTTGGGCTCCCTCAGCCGTCTTGTAGACAAACATTGCAAATCCCCGGAACTTTCCCGTCTGCTTATCGAACCCCAGAGGCCCCTCCTCCACCGCCCCGTACATCGAGAAGTGCGGCAGCAACCGATCAGCCGGCATCTCCGCGGGCACTCCCCCAACATAAATCTTCCTCGCAGCCACGTCCTCCGACGGCGCAGGGGCCGGCGCCGCTGCAGCGGAGGCGAACTGAGTGACGGTCATGCGGCCACCGATCTGCTTGCTGGGCTGGCGAAGGGCCACGAGAGCGGCGTCAGCGTGGCGGAAGGTGACGAAGGCGTAACCTTTGCTACGCCCGGTGGCTCGGTCAGAGATGACAGCGGCCTCCTCGACGTCGCCATAGGCGGAGAAGAGGGAGCGGAGGGCATCGGAGGTGGTCTCCCAGCCGAGGCCGCGGACGAATAGCTTCCGGTGTGCGGGGTCTGCGTCAGCGAAGGCGCGGACGGCGTCGAGGACGGGGGCGGAGCCCGAGCAGAGAGCGTCAGAGACGATTTGGAGGAGCTGATCGCGGGAGAAGGGCTCGATGAGATGGCGAACTTCCTCTGGAGTGAGGTTGGGGCCGAGGGCACCATTCTCATCGCTTTTGCGCTTCTTCGAGATGGGATCCATGGACGCCGGCGAACAACGGAGAGAACAACCCGAACCCTAACCCTAGCCCCGCGGAGAATAGTAGTGGAACGCGAAGAGGATCGACTGGTCCGAGGGGAGCACAAAAATTTAAGACCGGGGGACAAATGTTATTTGTGAGGCGTTTTGCAAAACAAACCCTGCAGTTTCACTTATTTTTTGAACTTCTGTTTACAAGGATACTTAACCCGTGGTTTTCTTTGTACAGATTAAGCAAAATAAGAGTGCTTTGAAAAATATTGATTTGTTTACGCAAATAAGTTCAAATATAGGATTTTCCTGGTAAAAATTCAATATTTATGGTACATTCAAAGATTGAGTTACATTATGTGCAATGAAAAATAAATTTTAAATTTTAAATAAAAACACAGATCTTGTCACCGTGCCATGTAATCGAACATAATATGATAAAATTTATCCTATACTTTTTATCAAATAGCATGCAACTAGCCGCATACTATGAAAAAGAATAGGTAATGATCATTGTGCTCTACTGTTGTTTTTGTTTTTTTAAGGATTCCATGTTTACCTTCATGTTTCCCATCCAATTGATCACCAATACTGCACCAAAAACTATTTAAACTAGAAATCACCATTGAATGAGAATGTCTTCTTTAAGTACCAGGACATTTACTATGATTGTCTTCCCCCCAAAAACAGACAGTTAACATGGTATAGATACTGTGTTCTCTAATGAACATGTGAAAATTAGTGCACTTTTTGTGTCATAGGTAGAGATTGATTACAACACATTCATTTACTTGCAAAAACATAGGCACAATAACAACATTCACCTTCCTTCAAAAGTTTGGAAGGGAACAAGTCTCCGTCAATCAAAGTACATGAAATAATGTGCTCCAGCTGCAAATCCCGCTCAAAACCTTAGCTGGAACAATTCCCAAATTACTCGACCTTCTCTAGAAGACGATCCCAAAACAGTTGTCTTCGAGAGCGAATAGATTGACTATCTATACATAATACCACACATTACTTTGAACTTAACTAACCCAAAGCTGTAGCCTCATCAGAAAGGCAGATAAGTATTGACAGACCAAGGAAACTTCAAGAAGAAGAACATGAGGATTCAAACAGTGGCATCCTTCTCCTCTTGCTTGGATACGAGTTCCTTAGCAGGTCCTGTGCCAAAGCAGACCTATCCAAAACAGATTTCAGGGCCTGCTGAATGGAGGTTGCAAGGAGGTGCCTTTCCATCTCGGTGGTGTTGCCCTCACATGCTAAAACAAAAACCACCTTCATTCTGCCACTCAGGGTGGAGATCTCAGCACCAAGGGTTTTCAGCTGAAAGTTCTGGAGGGTTTCTCTTATATCTGCAATGACCTCCGGCTGGTCTTCACAGGAAAGTGATGCCTTAATTGAGATAGTCCCATTGTTCATTCCAAACAGCTGAGTTTCAACTTGGACTTCATCAAAGTCAGATGGAACCGTGCAACCTTCGCTGATTTCTGTAGCACAGCTTTTCAGTTTCTTCACATGGCTGATTACTTCAGCAAGGAGTGCAGCCTTGTCCAACTGCATTAATTTATGCAATCATGTCAGATTTCCTTACAAGCAGTAAGGATTCTCAGTGCAGGGAAAAACATGGCAATCATCAATCTCATCCATTGAGAAAGTACCAATGATATTGAACAAGCACTTTTCCAAAAGAAAGATTGCCTACTTCAAACTAGAATTCTGAAATAATAATACATGCATTAGGGAATGAAATATGCAAATGGTGAATCTTCACTCACACAAATAGTACTACATCATAACTCATTCCATATCATTGATTTCTTGAGAGAAATCAGCAAGTGAATGCTCAAGAAAATGGTCACTGTTCAGAGCTTACAAATAAGACATACAGGCCAACTAGGTTCAAGTTCAACCTCCATTCCCCAACCCACAAGATGCAACATTTTCATCTGCCCAACCTCAAATTGGGCCTTAGATTTGAACATGTTATGTAGTAGACCATTCCTTGAAATGCAGAATTTTTGAGAACTGTAGTGTCCTAAATCCTTGCCCAAATATGCATTTTTCAGGCCTGGGCTGTTGACAGCCGTTAGAAATAAGGGAACCATCAACTTGGAACATCAACAGCATAAGATCAGGTAGAGATTGACCAAAAACAAAAAAAAAAAATCAGAAGAAAAAACATCATGTCATTGTGCTTCAGTCACTGTTAACATTGAGGACTCAACAAGCAAGTTTGAAAAAACTGCAACTGAACAATGTGAACAGATGACTTACTAGACATACCCAACAATTCCTGGCCCGTTTTCTAGATCATTCTTTGCTGCTACATATCCAAGTCTAAATTATGTCCCCAAATGCAAAACCATCTAAAATCTTGCTCAAAGATTTCATTAGGTTGTCCAAAGTTCCTCCTCCTTTTTTGACCATTTGCAGAAGAATTTCACAGCTTTCTTAGGTTTCTGCTACCTCTACTAGAGCTTCATTATATTACTTTCACTAGATCTCATCATTTCAAAAAAGGCTTGGAGGGCCAAGAATGGCCAGACATTTAACTGGTGTTCTTGTTTCATTTTGCCTTCTCATCCTTAAAAACTTCAAAGCCAAGGAATCTGATTACTGTCACAAAGAGATTAGTTGAGTATGCATATGGTGATGACCACCTTAAAAAACCCCTGGACAGGAAATGGACCAATTTCCCATTGAGGATATGCAGTTCTTGGGGATTAGCTGATCAATGAAAATTATTTTTACAATGCAGAGAACAGGTTAATGATCCAGTTTTTGAAAGCAACCAGTTATGATACAGATATTCTGTTGTGTCACAACATTTTTGGTAGGAAACTTCCTTGTAATCTTGATATTCAAGAGAAAACACAAGGTAATAGATGGTGAATCGTGTGGCTAAAGTAAAATGATAGAACAAGCCAGAGCAATTAATAGTTTGGATGTGATTACCAAACTAATAGACTAAAACAGACTGAGACGTTGACAGAATCAAGTTGTCTTCCAGTTCTGATTTTGGGGAGGGGGTGATTCCTTATCTATTTTGGGTGGTTGGGGGTATCACTCAACAAGACTAAACTAGTTATACCAACAAAAAGGTTCCAAATTACAACAACAATTAACTTCAGGACGTGCGTACGGTTAAAGCAGAAAGAAGAACAAATTTGACATGATCTGAAGAACAATCTATCTGCAACAAAACAACCAAAAGAAACCCAAAAGGCTAGCCTGGAAAACATGACCCACAGGAAATTTCAAAATAAAACATAAAACACAAGTAGAAATACCAGTCAACTGTGTCAAAATAGGATAAGTCTCCGTTTCCAGAGGAAACCACCAACTACCATCCAATCCGTAGCTCCACCACTAGCGCGACAGTTCTACAATCACTTAATAATCTGTACGTATGTTTCTTTTGTTTTTTTTACTTCATGGCTTGCTTTCCCGTATCCTGTTCTTTTCTAGGCACATGAGCAACTCAGGAGCCATAAAAGTCTGAAAAGACAAACTCAAACATATAGCAGCAGAAGCATTGGATTCATCAACCAAATGTTTCAAATCAAAAGTCAAAAATCATGAAGAAGACAAACTCACGAGCATATGAAGAAGTTAAAAAAAAAAAAAAAGAATTACAAGCCATCTCGAGAAGAAACAAAGATGAAGAGAAAACAGAAATTAGAAACGAAGAAGGAGCCTTAACCTTCTGAGAGTTGGGGATGAGTCCGCGGAGAGTGGATAGATGCGCGTTAATCCGCTCCCTCCGCCGTCTCTCCGCCTCGCTGTGACTCTTCAGCGCCATCGCCGCCCTCGCATCCAAACCTCCGCCACCTCCCCCTTTCCTCCTCGTTCTCGCCGGAGCGCTAACAAGATCCCCTCTTTCCCCATTCAGCACCAACGACGACGATTCTGCAGACCCAAGCCCATCCCACAACCGGTCCAAAGCCCCAAAATCTCCGATCGGAAACGAGTCCATTCGCGCAACAGAACAAATTAGGACAAAAAAGAACGAGAAAGTGGGAGACAGATATAGGGAAACTAGGCGCCGGGAGGGCGGTTGGTGGGGAAGGACCAGAAGGAAAGGCTGGGGTGGCGGCGGCGCAGCTTGTCCTGGACGGCGTTCGTGGTGCTTCTTCTTCTTCTTGTCGTCGTTTCTCTGGTGTAATCGATGGCTTCCATCACGCGGGAGGCGAAGAGAGGGTTGGTCGCGAGAGGAGGAGCTCAAAAGGAGAGATTTTTCATCTTCGTTCTTATGAAGTCGACCATTTTCTTTCAAAGGTTTCGGGATTTGGATGGAGGAGTCGGAGGGAGAATAGCGAGGAAGAAATGCAAAGATGGGAATTGAGAGAATCCCTGCGAGGAGACAAGAGGCAAGAGGAATTGATATCCGGCCGGGATTTTAGAAGTTTTTGCATTAATACCCTTACAAAGTATTTTTATTGCATTTTATTCTGCCCAAGCTTAACATTATATATGTACTCCTGTAGAAAAGGAAATTACATTAGCTTCGGGGTATTTGGAAAAAAAAAGCATCTATTTTCTCTTATTTGTAGAAACCTCTATGTTGTTTTTCGAAAAAATGGAAAAATAAAATTTTAATATTCTTGACTGAGAGATTCTAAGAAGTTATAAAAATATTTATATTTTAAGTCAATAATATTGCTATTGAATTATTTTTTACCAAATAGATAATTGAGATCTACAAACGAATATAATATATACTGAGTTGACCAATGATTTTTCATAATTTAAATATTTATACACAGGAAGAAAAGTGATGTTTTGCATTCAATATCTGACAAAATTATGCAAAACATCTCTATTTTCAAAATTTTGCAAATAACCCCTGTTTCTATTGTATTTTTGAATGGCTTTGAATTTGATTTTTTTCCTCCCTTGTTTTTCATTCGGGGGATTGAAACAAAATTGAAAATACGGAAGTGTTCTGTTTCTCCCTCTTTGTGAGACTAAAAATGAAGTTCAAAAAATCCCATAAATTTCGAGGCTGCATGCCTTTTTCCCCTGCTGAGGTGGTACATATCTTCACCCTGTTCTCTCCGTTCTTGCTTTTCCTGATGTGATCATATTCACAAGGACAAAAATGGCTCAAAAAGTCCAGAGTGGGGGCTCAGAACAACTGAAAGGGATGCAATTTGCAAGGCATTGATGTTGGGCCATGGCTTTTAGTTCCCTGTCTCTTGTCCCCTTTCCCTCGTGGAATTTTTATACATCCTCCTCTTTGATTTTGGTCTCCTCATTCTCAATTTGATAATTCATTAGATGATGTTGATGTTCGCGAAGACCAACTTGAGCCATTGAGCACATCATCTCACCCACCCCAATATTTGACCTTTCATCCTATATCACTTGCTGTGTGAGTTCAATTCTCTATTAATTTTAGTTCGAAAAATTTCTCCAGATCATTTTTTTTGTTAACGTGCAAGTAGAAAAAATTTTCAATTATTTATGAGAAAATTTTGATGCAGCGTTCACAAATTATAATGCTTAAAAATGAAATTATCTATAATTAAGTTTTTATCGAGGGATTGGATTTGATATCGTATATGACTGAAAAAAAAAAATACAAGGAGCAGCTGTGGTCTACAAACCCTTAAATAAATATTGTCTACCACAATATTAAACAAACTTAGTTTTAAAATCTTTGTTTGTAAGGTACCATATTTAGTAGTTAATGGACGAAAAAATAAGTACTCGACGAGTAAAAAACGATGTAGATGTAGTTCATATTTGCATGATTAAACTATTTTTCACATGGGATTTACTAACAAATAATATTGGTTATGGGTCCATTTTTTGGTTGATGATCTAATAGGAACAGAAAATGGATTATGCTGACTCAAACTCTACGTGGCCTGCCCCACCACTTTCAGGAAATATTGAACCTAGTGTCCATTTCCAAGTAACCAAAAAAAGGATTTTTGCATTTACACCCCTATAAAGTTACGAAATTGTGTGATTACTCCGTGAAAAAAAAAAATTCATGAAATCCAAAATCAAAATTTGCACATGTACCCCTATAGTTATGCCTTATTGCATGTGTTGCCGTGGAATATCATCAAACATACACGTGACGTGTGTTCGTCCAAATCTGTAACTGCGTGAATAGCACTGCAATAGTCAGACTTTTAGTTTTCATAAAATATTTTTTTTTCAGTTTTATATGTCTTTTTTTTTTTATAGAAGTCAGAAACTAGAATATTGCAGAAACCTCTATTTTTCTTTTATTTCGGTTGACAATATCACCCCATCACGAGACATTTTTAATGGATTTGAACTGCTGAACAGAGGCATCAAACTCTTCCGACACAAAAATGCTAAAGACTATTAGATCAAACTTTTTTAACGGAGGTGAAATAAATGCTAAATATTATTTCAAATTTATGTAAACCTAAAAATTTATCCTGGCACAAAAATGAAAACCATAGGAAACGCAGAGAGGATCAGAGTGCAAAAAGTGATAAGGGCATCTTTGATAATTAGAATTTGTTTAAACAGTAATTATTAGATAAACAGAAACTTATAAGACAATGCACGACGGAGATAAGAACACAATGCTACTTATAAAAGTAATTATAAGCACCAAGCATTATAAATCACAAATAAGTAAGCACCCACCAAGTTATTGCATCTGTTGGCCCTTGTGTTTTGCAAAGGATCATTGGCTTGTAGTGGATTTGGAGCTCAATCCACATCTCCTTGCAATTTTTTAGTGCTAGTTTTGGGAACAATGATACCGAATCCACAATTGTAAATATTAATGATTTAATAGTCAATTAAAATTATAGTGATGTCATTAACTAATTAAATATTGTTGATGTATAAGTCCTTGTCGAGTGAGTCAATAATAAGTAATTCCACATTAGAAGCTGCGATGACGAGCGCTCAAGCGATGAGACCGTCTAGCTTGGGAATAAAAAAAGTGCATGCTCAGTGTACAAATATACTCTTTACAAAGGGCACATGTGCAAATTTGCTATTTGCATGGGTTTGCACCTAAAAGAGCATATGAAGTAGAGGAGGTCGTTTCTAACGGGGTCAAGGCTAGGATCACTTCGTCCTGATCATACTATCTTTAAAACACTAAAAATTTGACCGTACTAACATTATTTAATTTATTTAAATTATAATAAGTATTTGACTAAAATGTCATCGGTTCATCTGAATCGTCAGATTTCGATCCAACGACTCAGATCGCCTCAGTCGAAATCCTAACTATATAATCTGCTCCTCCTCTCCCCTCCCCGTCCCAATCTCCGCCATCACTGCCCGCGTAGGTGAGCTCTGCGCTCGAGCTCGGCCAGCGACGTCGTGGGTCTCGTGTGGGTCTCGTGAAGAAAATAAACAGTAGTACGTGAACAATACTCACCGGAGGATATTTTTGTCCACAAAAAATTTTAACCATCTGCTAACCAGATCAATAATCAAATAAGATTTACTTGACCATATTAACGTTTTACATTTTATCCTTTTTTTTAACCTTGACCTTAATCCCGTTCCAAACAGACCCGAGCTGTTCTGCATTGGGATCAGCCCAAGTCACCACAATGAGCTTCGGAGAAGCTACCCATAACTGTCATTAACTTTCACAGACTTTAATCCAGTTATCTACTTGATACGGACTTACTGCAACACTAGCTTGCTTTATTATTTTTCTACATAGAATTATTTATGGATCTAATAAACAACAGGCAGGAACAGCGCGAGCCTCACATTCTATTTCCAGCTAGTATACAATCACATGAAGATCAGAGTCTTGGCTAGGTCTAGTGCCTTTTCCCGACCAAACAGCTTCTTGACAATGGCAAGTGCAAACTCCATTGAGGTCCCAGGCCCCCCTGCTTGTGATCAAGTTTCCATCGACAACAACCCTGTTTTCACATTCACTTTGATCAGAAAGTTAGCTGCACATGGCGGGATATGCTGTTGCCTTCTTGCCCTGCATCAAACACATTGCATCAAAATTGAGGAGGGTCATGGAATGTGTTGCATGAGGTAATTTTTTTTTTAAAAAAAATTCCAATATTCTTTCTGGCACATCACAGAAATTGAAGAGAGAAAGGGGTTCAGACCTGAAGCAAGCCATAAGGCTCAAGCACCAAGGCAGGAGAAGCACAGATTGCACCATAGAGTTTCTTTGATTCTGCTTGCTTTTTAAGTAGACCTACTAGTGCCTCTGAAGCTGAAAACGTCTGGGCCCCAGCAAGACCACCCAGTGAAAGAAAAAGGGAGTTACAGTATAGAGAGTTTAGAATGATACACCAATGGGCTTATCACACGATGGTGAAAGGTTTCTATGGAGAAGGCTGGGGCTTACAGGTAAAACAATAAGGTCATATTCATGCTTAGCTGCCTCATCCAGGAACATATCAGCTACCAATTTCACTTTCCTAGATGCCAAAATTTCTAATTTATCTTCAACTGATGCCACATTACACTAGCCTTAGCCCGGTGTAAGATATCAATATGATCATCACAGCTTCCATCTCCTCTGAACCATTGGCAATTGGCACAAGAATCTGGAGATGGAGAAAATGTTAGTTGATGACAAAATGAAAATTTTGGTTATAAATGGTCCGAACTTGGATTGGGCATTATTTCTTAGAACATGAATTCCCAGGAACCACAACATGCCTAGTAATATCACAAAGTTGTACAAATCTAAAATCATAGATAAAGTTCAATGAAGTTGGATAAGTAGGTATACATTCAACTCCAAACTGTTTCATCAAGACATCTTTTGCTATTCACAGGTTGGTACCTGCTTGGCTAAGGTTTCCTCAGAAAAGAGTGAACCCCCTAATGGTAGTATGCCTTCTGTGCACACCAAGGATTTGATGTTTTGTCATGTCATGACAATTTTGTACCATGTTACATATAATTTATGCTCTTCAACAATGACAAATAAGGAGATTATGGAAGTCAATTTAAGTGCACAATACGAGGAAACTCAAGACATCCACAATAAACTGATCTAAAACAGTTTTTTAACACAATTCACAAGGAAAAAACAACAAAGCTGTAATCTTTTGAAAAAGAGGAAAAACAAATCATTGTTTAAAGCAAACAAATGCAGACAAGAGTATCATGTTAAGAAATTGTGAAGTTTGCAGTCTGCACCTGAGGTGCTTTGTTGAATTTCCATTCTCTAGAATTGAACTCAGCCATGTTAAACTCCAATCCATGCTGAGGGCGCATAACCTGAAAGACAAAAGTAAATGAAGCAAAGCCTTAAGCCACTGAATACCATGAAGCACAGTATGATGCATGTGGATAATGTGGTACAAAGAAAGGTATCAATTTCATTCATTTCCAAAATAATAAATTGGAGAAAATTAATGGACTGACTCCTAAATAGAATCCAGAGAGGCTGACTTGGTTAGAAAATAACTTTTTATTGATCTAAATAAAATACAAATATCAGTCATTTCATACAATGCATTCAAATTGTTCTCCAGTGTGTCAACCCGTGCATTCCAACATTCGCAATACAGGGAGTATGGTTATATCAAAGAAAAAAAAACAGAAAATGGAGAAACTTGCATTCTACACAATATTGTAGAATGTGAATGGATTCGTATGTTAAATAACTTAATAGAAAAGGATTGTAAATCAAGCAAACAAAGCAAACAATGCTCAGGTCTGTTAGTTAAAATCTAATGTGTGTAAGTCTGCTTCTAGTTGGGCAGAACTTCTCCTGAGAATATGTTGAAAACCAGACATCGCACCTGTAAATACTTGTTTCAATCCTCATGTTCTACTGAAAAGGGTCATAGCTTTGAATCCAAAGGGCCATGGAGTCTATGCCTCAGCATAGATAAAATCAGCTAGAAAGATAATGAATGACCAGGAGGAGGTTGTGGTTTATTTGTACACAAGGCTTTATTACAGAAAAACAAGGTTTTTTGTGTATTTTCATGATAAACCAGATAAACTTGTTAAAAAGGCCTCATTAAAGGTTTAGAACAGAAATACGACACAAAACATAAAAGACGTTCAGAAACCCAAAAATGTACTCAACTTGTACACTATTCATTCACCCAAAATAGGACTTACAGACCAACTGAGATTTGAATTGGAAATAATCCTTTATATCTCATGTGTATAGCCAGTTCTAAGCTCAATTAAAATCCTAAAAAAATTCGGTCCTAGCTTATTTTATTAGGATAACAATGTCAAAATGCATAACAACTTCTGACAGAAAAATGTCGAAATACGTTATAAATCCCAAAAACATAGAAACGAGTATGCAGAGTAGCAGGATAACTAGTTGGGAAATTTGGAGGTTTTGAAAGCTATGAAGCGCAAAAACATTGAACTAGAAAATCACCTAGCGCAAAAATTACAAAACAGAGATTGGGAAAGCAGTGACACTCTCCTACAACCAATCATCACCAAAATCAAAAAAGAAACTCAATACAAGCTAAAAAGAAAAAGCGTGAAACACAAATTACCAAAAGGCCCTGCAATTTCATCAGCCTTCTCTTTTCCATACAACCGCTCAATCAGAGTCAGAGAAAACTCAATTGCTGTTCCTGATCCCCAGCTCGTAACAGCGTGTCCATCTACTTCCACCCTGTTGAGTCCACTGCAGCAGCATTGGAGGGCAATTTCTCCATGAACGAAGGATGACAAGTCGCCTAAAAGCGAACAAGCCAAATCCTCAAACAAATATTTCCATTTTAAAAACGCACAATTCATAAAAACCAATATATTAGATCAAGGAGATCAAAAGCGGAAATAATCTCACCCGCTTTCCCTTTAGCAAGCCCCAGTGGCCCAATGCAACGGCCGGAGCAGCACAAATGGCAGCATAGAGCCCGCCATTCTCTGCATGCTTCTTCACAATGCTCTCCAACACTCCACAATCCCTAAGATTCGCCGATCCAGGCATCCCTCCCTGCATTCCAAATTCCCAACATCCATCAGACAGATGAAATCCCTCCAAAAACAAACGATCAAAGCTTAAAAAAATAGACTCTAGAGTACCGGAAGAGCGATGAGATCGAAGGACGAGTCCTTGCAATCGGAGACAAGGGCGTCAGCCACGAGCTTGACACCCCAGGAAGCGTCGACGCGAAGGAGAGTTCCAGCGGAGGCGACGACGACATCGGCTCCGGCGCGGCGAAGGACGTCGATGGTGATGACGGCCTCTGTGGGCTCGGCGCCGTCAGCGATGGGGACGAGGACTTTCTTCTGGGCGGCCGCCATGGAAGAGGAGAAGGAGCTCGCGAAGCCGGGGGAGATCAAGACGAGGGCTCTGGGGCAAGGCTGGAAAGGGAGACGAGCAGAGAGGAAGAAGGGTTTGGAGAGGGAGGAGGAGATGGCGCGTGGCTATTTTAATGCTCGCAAAGCCGGCGACACGTGGCCGCATATCCTGGTTTCATCTTGAGTTTTAATTTTTGGAGAAAATAGCATTATATTTTGAGATAATTACCTATAAATCTATAATTAGTCTTAATTATTCAGAACCCTCTAAATTTTCGAAATTACCCACGCTCCTTTATTTTTGAAAATATTTACCCACTCCCCGTGATTGTTATTTAATCAAATTTTTTCCAAAAATTTCGATTTTAACCCGTTATTTTTACAATTAAACCCTTAAAAACTTATTTTTTTATATTTAAGGCCCTGAAATTCGGTTTTTTTACAAATAACACTCCAAAATTACTCTGATTTACAGACAAGTCCCCGAAATTCGGATTTTTACAAATAACACTTCGAAAATTATTTCAATTTATAGAAAAGTTCCCGAAATTCGACGGCGGTCCAACTGGCGGCGAGCAGGCGGCGACGCCGGAGCCGGCGGCAGGATGGACGTCGAGGCCGGCGCGCCGGCAACGGGCACGGACGACCCGGCCTCGGCTTCCATCCCTGGCACGCGGGGGCCTCTGTCCCCGGTCTCCGTCCCCGTCCAAGGCCTCGGCCTCCGTCCGCGCCCGCGTGCCGGGGACGGAGGCCCCCGTGTGCCGGGGATGGAGGCTGCGCGCCGGCGAGGCCACCGTTCCCAACCTCCGTCCCCGTCCAAGGCCTCGGCCTCCGTCCCCGGCACGCGTGCGCGAATAGAGGCCGAGGCCTTGGCCGGGGACGAAAGTCGAGGCCGAGGCCGTCTACGCCCACTGATGGCACGCCGGCCTTGCCGTCCGTCCCTCATACCTTGGCCGTCCGTGCCCTCGTGTGCTCATTTCTTATAATCTCTACACAAATCATATCTCTTGCTGGCTTAGGAGACGTATGATATTACAATTATATCCTGGCATTTCATGAAAATGTTCCTTGTTATAGTAACTGCAATATCCTAATTCTTTTATATCTACAACTACCTTATGGTTTTTGCCTTTTGAGTAAAGGGTGGTTTATTTTGACTTAAGCATGTAGCGAGAAGTAGAGGACATGAAAGGATTGAGCAGGAATCTTATGGTTGAGAATACATTAGGATTGGCTTGGTCATGGTTGGGGTGTGGCATGGTCTACAGCCGCCCTCTATTTCTTAATTGGTTGATTCATATTCTTGGAAAAATATATAATACGCTTTGAAGTGCCTTTTGGTGTTCCTTTAGAAAAATGATAAAACTGTCATTACTACTGCTCCTGAACATAATTGGTGGATACCTTCAAGTTTGTGGCTTTCTTTGCAATAGTCTTCACAACATATGCTTTCAAGTTTCAACAAGATTTTTATTGTCTTCGTTGATGGTTTCTTCTGTCATTCTTATTCTTGAACAAAATCATTTAGCAGAACATTCTATCTCCAAATTCTGGTTATATGATGTGTTTGATCTCATTTTGCTGCTTATTGTGTGCAGCGACAAACTACTGTGACTTCAGCCTTTTGTGACAACACTTTCTGGGAATCCAACTATTTCAGCAAGTTCCATGGTAGGCAACCTCATGCTTCATGTTGTTGCAGATACACATTTGTTTTCCCTCCATAACTTATGGACCGAAATTTCACTTAGGATGTGGAAACCAGTCAGAAGCCACAAATTCTATATCGCTGCAAGAAATGCCGCAGAACAGTTGCCTCACAAGAGAATGTGACCCTACATGAACAAGGCGAGGGCGAGCGTTGCTTTAAATGGAAGAAAAGAGATGCATATTTAGAATCTGAGAGAAAACCTGAATGTTCATCGATATTTGTGGAGCCCATGAAGTGGATGGAAGCAGGTGAGCCTTGAGTTTTATTGTGTTTCATGTTGAGCAGAAGCATCCAAATAATGTATTAACTCATTGCATTCCTAAATTTGCATCCAACAGTTCATGAAGGCCAAATCGAAGAGAAACTTTGGTGCTTGGGCTGCAAAGCCTGCCTGGGTTCCTTTAACTGGGCAGGTATGCAATGCAGCTGTGGAGCTTGGGTGAATCCAGCATTTCAGCTCCACAAGAGTCATATTGATGAATCCCCTACTTGATCTTTTTTCTTTCTAAATCAGGAAGTCTCTCAAGCTTATGTTGTTCATGTTTGGTACTGTTGTCACTCTGTGTCCCTTGATATCATGTTTTTCATAATTTATAAGTACATGGATTCCATTTTTCCTTTTTTGGAGTGTAAGGATGAGCTTATTCTGCTTCCACCAATCTGATCTATAGAAGTACCAGTTATATTATTCCTCCAAAGCAGAGTCAAAAATTTGGCCAAAGCATATGCCAACATTGTCAAATCAGACTGCAAATAGTACTAGCAACAGTACACACGGAGCTGAACCCTCACTGGCCGGCAGCAAAGGCATTGACAGGAAAGGTCTTCATGACCCCGGCGAGGCTCTTGAAGATCTTCCCCGCACCATTGACAGTGATCTCGTGGACTGGTGGCCCAAGGAGGAGCTCCTTCGCCTTCACGACCTTGAGCTTCTTGATGCACTTAGTGGAGATGTAGCTGTGCATCTTGGCATTATAGCTGACCAGATTGCTGGCGAGCTTGAAATTGCGCTCCACCTTCTTCTTCTAGATGACCCAGAAGTGGCTGGTGACTCAGACGAAGCTGACCTCAATTACTTCAGTAAGTGGGAGGAGACCATGGGGAGCCCGAACTCCTCGTGGAAGACGAGTGCTATCCTTATCCCCTCCTGTCTGCCCTTGATTGCGTCTTAATGCTTCCTGTTGTGAGAATACTCTGTTGTTTATACAGAGGTTGAAGTTTTGCATACTTGGATTACAATGCAGGATTTTGTGGCTCTTTTTGGTGGTAGTATGCTTCAGAGTTTGTTTGTATTGGAATTATATTGTGGTTTTTCTGCTGTCAACTTCCCAGCTCTTGATGATTTCAAGGATTCATACGTAATATTGAAAGATTTCAGGGACTTGAATATAATCCCAAAAAGTGCATCGTATCTTATTTCTTTCAACCATATGTTTACCTAAAAAATAAAAAAAAGAGGGTGTCAAGTGTTGTTGTATCTGTTGAGGACCCAATTCATGAGCTCTTTTTAGGGTCAGTTTAATTAGGAAAGAATAGTTAAAAATGAAATCACTTTTATTTATTTATGTTGGACCATTTATTTGTCAGAAATAAAAAATAAATTAAATTTTTTTTTCATATTTTTTTTTCTTAATTTGATTTTTGCAAGTGAAACTAATAATATTTTGAGTTATAATAATATTAATAATTTTTATATGTTATTATTATTATATATTTTAATTTTATTATTGATAAAAAAATTTCAATCCATAATATTATTGGTATTTATATTTTTGAAATACATTTTTATTCAACTAAATGTTAGAGTGAAATAGTTTTATCTATTTTTAAAAGTGAATTGGAAGCATAAATTTCTCTTTATTTTTTTACATTTTTGAGTAACCAAATAACCTCTTTTTCCATATTTTTGGGATATATAGTATTCACTATATTTGGCAATCCAAATCCGGACAATTGGGTTAGGGTTAGGGTTATAAGTCTCCGTTTGAGGATCGACTTTAGCATTTAAAGAAATTGATACGTTTTAGTTATTTTGACCGAAGTTATTCTAATTTCAGTTTTAGTCAAAATATTATATATAGATAGGATTGATTATAATTTAACTATGTTTTGACTATACTTTGATTTTAAATTAAAAATATTATATAATTTTTAGAAAAATTTTAAAAAAAATAAAAAATTTATAACTTATTTTACCATACAATTAAATAATATTTTAATTTTGGAAAGGCTTTTATGGTGAAAAATGTACCTATAGTCATTGGTTTCATGTGTAATATGAATTCTTATTGACTACATGGATTTATATAGGCATAATTTTTGCATGATTCATTGAACATGATTAGGCTATTTTTAGAATACAATAACTCATATTAATTCACATTGTCTTGCTTCATCCCTTAAAATTAAATGGTAAAATGTGAATCATATGATTCACAATTTTCTTTAACTTGCTAAAATTTTTAGTTTGTCCAGATACATTTCTTAACAATAAAAATATAGTTAGAAAATTTTGGTAAAAATTGTAATTTACATTAAAAAAAACTCCATCCGAAACTCATAATTTCAAATAGGTATTAAATCTATTCCAAAATAGAAAACCAAAAGTAAAAAATCATACAAGAAATGGCGCTAAATTTGAAAAAAAATTTATGCAAAAGCACACCTTTTTATGTTTTAAATTGTTTCCAAATGACTTAGGAAAGATAAAATCTTAAGCCAACAAGCAATAATATCCAAAATTGACGTAGCAATAAGCATGGTAGATGAGGAAAACACCGTTACCTTTGTTAAGAACTCATTGAATCCACAAGGAAGAGAGAAAATTCATTAAAGTAGAACTTTATTGAGAATAAAAGTTGTTCCCCCGTCCATAGGACTGAAGGCCTATTTATACAAATATCAGAAATCCAATTTGAGTAAGTTTCTGCCTTCCCAAGTCCTAAACTGAATATTACTCGGTTTGAACCCATTAATTGGGTTGGTAGAAGTTCTAAATAAGTTAACCTACGAAAATAAAATCCTAAATAAAGATTCAGCCTTCCCAAGTCCTAAACTGAATAGGATTTAGCCCAAAATTAGTATTGGGTTGATGGAATTCGAGAATAAGACCTAAGACATCATAATGAAGAGAATTTAAATAAAGAAAGGTACTAAGTAAGGTAAATCCTAAGTTTAAATAAAAGAGTGAATCAAATCATTTGTCATAGCCCCTTGACTTCTGAATTAGCTTCTTTTGATATTCCTGAACTTCCTTTGAGTGTCCTACATCAGTGTCCCCTTCTTGTAAAGAACTCATCATCGAGTTATTTTGTCGTAACTTGCAGTCTTCAGGTGCATGGTAGTCAAACAAATCTTAAATATTAAAAGTGTTTGAGATCCCCAAATCCTTTGGGAGGTCGATGACTTCTTTTATCTTTTTGTTATTATTTTCTTTTATCTTTTATTACTTCTCATTTATTGTATTATTTGCGAACAAGGTGATTCGTGAACTTTCCGTTGTGAATCCCAACAATTGGTATCAAAGTTTAGAAGTAAACAACCAAGATAACAAAGTTCTTACTCAATGTGAAGAAATTTGATGGTAAGATAAATTTTGCCTTATGATAGAAAAATATGAAGGTAGTTCTTATTTGTCAAGGTCTGCAAAAGACATTAAAAGGTAAAGAAAAGAGACCAGATAAGATAAACGATGAAAAATAGAGATAAATCAGAAGACATTAATTTTAATTATTTTAAACCTAACTGATGAGTTTTTGTGCAATGTCATTGATGAAAAGATGACGATGAACGTCTGAACAAAATTTGAAAAGTTATATATGTTCAAAAAAATCTTATAAACAAGTTTTACTTGAAATAACAGCTGTATGAATTGTGTATAAGCGAAAGTATAACTATATTACATCACATGAATACCTTTAATAAAATTATCAATGATTTCCTAAAAGTTGATGTGAAGTTTGAAAAAAACAATAAGGTACCAATTCTGCTGATATCTCTTCTTACTTCATACGATCATATTGTGATTACAATTCTTTATAATAAAAAACTCTCAAGTAAGAGAGGTGACAACTAGTCTTCTTTCTAATGAGAAAATAAGAAGCTCTAATATTAATATGGAGGTTGGTAAATGATTGGTGGCCACGAAAGAGGAAGATTAAGAAAACGTAGAGAAACCAAGTAATAGTATAAATTAAAATTAAAGGTAAAAGTATAATATTTTTCATGTAAGAAAAACGACCACATTAATCGATATTGCCCTAAACGTGTAAAGATAAAGTCTTTTAATATAGTGATAGCAATAACGAGTGGTACCTCTGAGAATAGTGCAGATAGAGGTATTCTTACAATACCACAGAAACTAACACTTCTGATGAGTGAATTTTAGATTCTGATAGTTTTTACCATATTTTTTCTAAAAAGAATTAGTTTACTTCTTATAAGAAGAATTAGAAAAAGGATATTGTTTAGTTGGACGCTAATTTGACCTGTGAGATTGCAGGTGCAGGAACAGTCAAAATCCATATGTATGATGGAGCGATTCGTACTCTTACTGCGGGTGAGATATGTCTCCAAGATATAAAAAAATTTAATTTCACTTGGTGTACTAAACTCAAAAAATTGTAATTATACAACGAGAGATAGAGTCATGAAGGTGACATGCGGTATTATAATCCTAATAAAAAAGAGAAGTATGATAATATTTATCAATTAGTATGGAATGCCATTGTAGGTGGAATTCCAATGGATATAATGGTGAAGAGTAAGTATAATACTTAGAGTAATTTGATGGGAGATAAATATTCTTTTCGAATTACTTTTACTATAGTAGTAGACACAGATCATCCAAAAGGCTTTCAAAAATATAAGACTGTAGGCATAAAGAGCAAATTTGAGGTTGGATCGAGTTTGCGTCTTGTAATTAGCTGAATAAGCTAATAGCCCATGGGGAGGGGCTGGATAATAGATGATGACTGAAGCTTTGTGATGGTAGCACGCTCGAATTTAAGCCAATGTGAAGATTGTTGAGTTTTGAGTGTCTCAAACTCGGATTAAAGTTTGAGTTAAAGTAAAAATTCAAAATTAAATTCAAACTTATGATTGATTTTAAATATTTTTTATATAATATCAAGAGTTATAACTAGAGTAAAATTCAGACTCAATTAAAGCCTATAAATATTTTAGTCATATATAGAATTTAGGTGTGGTGTAATATTGATGTTGAACTAGAAAAATATAGAGAGAATAGAGAGAAGAAAAAAAAAGAGTGTCGGTTCTCGTGTGTGGGTCTTTCTAATACTTTTCGGTGGTCTCTTATGATGGTTCTACATGGTGTTTTTTTGGAAATTATCTTTAAAGTTGGAGGCATTATTGAGATTTAATAAAAGAATTTAGTTCGGTAAAAAAAAATATACACCATTATAAAAATTTTTGATAGTGAATCTCTCGTTCATTCTATGAATATAATCCGATTTTAGATGAACTATATTTATTATTATGTCTTTTCTCGTATATTGTGTTATTTAAAAATAAAATAATTCATGAATGTTTCGCTGCAACTCCTAATAATTAACGTCGGTGAAGCTAGGCATCCTAAACATCCTCTTCTTCAGCTGCCCTAGCGCCCTATCTCCTTCAACTTCTGCCATAACTGCAGCTTGAGATATAAAGATCCACTTGGATGTCTCAGGCTGCGGCTGTGACGACAACACCAGCGGCGGAGTTGCTGATTTTGCTGCAGCAAGAGATGAGAGATGACCTCCATCTGTAGGCGGTGGGCAACAGGACAGTGCGCCGGTTGGCTGCACGAAAACGAGAGGAGAAGTTGGAGCGATCAGAGTGTAATGCAGAGGTCATCGAAGGCGCGACGAGGCAGCAGCAGTCGGTGGAGTTGCTGATTTTGCTGTAGCACCCCCGCGGCGCCATCTCTAGCAACGGTGTCGCCGTTGCCTCGGTCTCGTACGCGTTGGGCGCCACCTGCTCCACCCTTCCGCTCTCCAGCAGCACCGTTCTCTAGTTCATCGCCACCGCGTGCATCGCGAACGCCGGTGCCATCATCACCACCTCCACCTCCTCTTTGAACTCGTCCACCGCATGTGATGTTTCACGACGTAATGGACGACTCATCGATCTCAGAACCTGGGCATCACGCCGGAAATCCCGCCGAAGACGACGACGACGACTTCATTGAGGGAGCAGTCGAGGCGAAAAAAAATATTGCGAGCGCAAATCCTAGAAGACGAGACGGGTACAGGCGGAAGGCCGAAACGGAAATGTTCCGAAACCGAGATTTCAATACTTGGATATGTCCTCTCCAACAAAAAATACTCAAAACCTAACTCAAATGGAGTCACATTTTTCATTTCAAATAAGTAGGGGAAAAATTTTTGCGTCCCTAGCGAGCCAAGTACCGTTGTATCCCTGGGTATCCTGTGTATCAATCAAACAAACGATCTATGCTTGTCATGCTTCATATATTACGCAGGTCATCTGTTCCTTTGCCTTAACTTTCTTGTCTGTGTTTTACTTCACGAACATGGTCATCAAGCCCTGTACATAGAGTCCGGTAGATTAGCAAATGCCTCTTTAGAATGTTTATAGATTAGGGTTAGAGTTTGGACCATTCTTTCCTTTCTCATTTTTGGTACAGTAGTACCATGAGCATCAAGTGGAGCTCGTGCTTCCCTTGTGGGAGATTTCTTCTAACATATTGCAGCAAAGAGTTCATATATTTTCGCCTATCGGGAACGAGAAGCAAAAAAAAAAAGACAAATGAGAGGAAAAAAAGCCTATACGACTTCCTTCTTATCCGTTAAAAATCGATATTTTTTATGAGTAGCTCTTGTAACTTCTTATTCGTCATACAATCAGAGATTATACTTTCAGAAAAGAAAGCCTCAGTTCTTTGTAGAATTGGCTTAAGATTCATAAGCCAATCAGCTTTGAGGTCATCAAGGAATCAGCATGACCTCACTGCATGGATCGTGAAGCAAGCAATTGCATGTGCCTTTTATCGATTACAGAAACGCGCATTCAAGCCAGTACTTGAAGACGAAGGAAGCTTTGTTAAGCTGTTAAGCCATGCTTGCAAGTTAACAGCAAAAAGAAAGAGACACAATCATTTGATCATCTTGATTAGAAGCAAAAAAATTGATTTCTGCCTTCGTGTTACTGTTCATCGAATCGATCCCTAACTTCAACTACAAGCCATAAATTGTCAAATTCAAACACTGAAATATTGGTTTTATTGCAGGGAATGGAAGAAGAAGAAGAAGGATCTCAATAAGTTGTGGCATTTGGCTACTTCGCTTTGGGAAAAGAAAGGATCCATGGGAAGCTTTGTTTCTAAGGCACGGAGATCATTCACCGAGGCAACAAGCACATGGACATATATACATAAGAAATTCAACTATGTACGTACACAAGGCTCTTCCATAGCTTCATCTACGCCCAAGGATTAGCTAAAACACCGATTTTTTCCATGCTCAATTATTGGACATAGCGATTAAATTGTGTATATATATGTTCACAAACAATGGGCAAGTCCTATTGCTCCTAGGTTGTAACTCAGTCACAATTAGAGAATGAGTCTGCTTTCTCCATCAAAAAAGATAAAATTGAATTCATAATTTCGCTAAACAAAAAATAGGTATAATCAACCTGTAACTTAGAATGCGTTTTTGAATTATCTTTAGTCGATCTATGAAAGAAGACATCAAACACATTCTTAATGGTCCCACAAAAGAGATTCTTGGCTCTACAAACCCCTTGCTTCCATAGTTGCGACCGAGTGAGCGGTCAACATCCCTAGTTTGATCTAACCCTAACCCTAACCCATCCAAATTGCCGCGCAATCCCCCATAACTACATATTAATTGCAGGAAAGCTATCTTTCTTCTCTTAGTACGTGCATGTAAAAAGTAAAAACGCTTTGACGTGAAGAAAGAAGATTAAGATTAGGGTTGAGAAGTGTAATTGAATTAAACTAAAGAAAGAGGAAGGGAAGTCACACCCCCACACTTCCCAAGAGAATGGAAGAGACAAGAGCACAGAGATGTAGGCGAAGGAGGAGGAAGTTCAGAATTCCAATTGCGCTCTCTCTTCGAATGCCATCTCAGCTGCCAATGCATAAACATTTGACGGAGTGATCTACGCCAAGTTTAAGGATTTAAATCTAGCCATGAACCGAAACGTTTCTAGTTTCCGCTTATGCTGAAGTACCCATCAGCCTCTCCCCACAGAGAGGCTACTACTGCTCATGGCCATTTTCATTACTGTGATGATATAAAACTTGACATGCGCGTGTGTTTGATAATAATTACTCACTTGGATTAACTCCATATCTTAACCGAGTTAACTCTAGTTTTTAGCAGGGATTAAAAGGGGACAGCTTGGCATGAAGAGCAGTTCTCAAGCTCAACCGAAGCAGGTCCGTGATTGACTGGGAAAGAAATGAGATTGCGTGGGAATCCTTTTGTTAGGCAATAAAAGCTCAAATAGATTTGCATCTGTTTCCACACAAGTCCGCTTATTCTATAGGTTTTTTTTATTTTTAATTTCTGTTTAGTTTAATTATTAATGGTAGCGAGGCGGCCTGGAAGCGAGGGATCCTGCACGTGCGCTCTTCGCGCACTTTTAGGGTTTTGCCCTCGCTTCCTCTTCTTCCGTGCACGTGTACAGAAAATCATCTCGTTAACATCCTCGTCCCCAGGCATGCCATTCAGTATTTACACTGTATAAGAAGTTGTTCGGTCGTTAAAAAATAAACAAAAATACGGATAAATTATTATTTTTACTTTCATTTTATTTTTTAAAAATAGTTGAAAATAATTCATTTCTAATATAAAAGTAAAATATTATTTATTTAATTATTTTCATACATATACTTTTTTTGTAAAATATTATTTATTTATTATAAATAATTTTTGAAAAATAAATTATTATTATTATATGTAAGCTTATTAATATTATTATAATTTAAAATATTTCTTTTGAATAATCACTTCTAACTACTTCTCTCTATTTTTTTTATCAATTACACAACCGCTAAATAAAAAATAAACCACACAGATTAACTCTCTACCAATTTTATTTGATTTATGGATAAGTCGATTTATGCTTGAAATTGGTCATTAAAAAATAAGCAAGAAACTGATTAATCCTAATTTATCCAATTTCAGGGAATTTCATCTCCGGATTCTTGATTAGTATCAGTGAATGATTCGAGTTGTTTGGCTTTTCAACTCAAAGAAAATCAATATGCAGTTTGGATATTAATATCTCTCAACTTTGAATTATAAAACCAAAAAAGAAGGGTTCTTTACTAACAGAGAAGGCTTTAATCATTTTTTGCAAATTTTTAAAAGTTGCGTTGGATAATAAATAAATTTAAAAAGTGAAATATTTTTATAAATTAATTTTTTTTCAAAATTGATTCTATAATAATTCAATGTAAAAAAGTTAATTTATTTTTTAAATAATTTAATTTAATTGCAAATTAAGATAATTTAATAGCGGATTAGACCGAACCCAGTATCTAATTACCTTGTGAAACCTCATTATGCTAAAAGATTCCCAAAATAAGGTGCACATGAATGCCCGCTACTCCCAAAACCAGAGTTAAACCTCTTCGCCTGAGAGAAATAAAAACAAAATGCAGATCACAGCCCCCAGATGAAGCAATAGAAAACCCGAATAAAATACAATAAATCAGAATAGAAGGTCAGGAATAGAAGAGGAATACATAGAGATAAGGGACGCAGAATAACAAAGAGTTTCAATTCTAATTCCCTCTGCCACACCATGATTGAGCGCTGGATCTCCTCTTTGACAGTCACAGATCTGGACATTTTCTCACCCCTTCTGAGGCGATTTCCTGGCAAGGTCCCCTATTCCACAGACAACACCCCTCTCTTCTTCTCCTTTCAAGGGTATCCCCACAAAATGACCCTATAACACTGACCTTATGCCCTATTCTATTCCATATTTTATAGCCTACCTCAACCTCATCTCCTCTCCCTTTAAACCCCATCTCCTCCTTGTTGCATCCTCAAGCCAAGGTTTGTTCTTTTCTTTGTGTCTCTTCTTGTTCTTTGAGTTTAGGGTTTCATGCATGGCTTTCAGAGATTTTACTGTGTTTTCTTCTTTAATGGTTGTTTTTAGAAGATGTTAAAGCAGATGAGTATGAATCCGGCGAGCGGGCATCTGACGGTGCCGCCGGGTTTCCGGTTCCACCCGACCGACGAGGAGCTCCTTTACTATTATCTTAGGAAGAAGGTGGCCTATGAAGCTATTGATCTTGATGTTATACGGGATGTCGACCTCAACAAGCTTGAACCATGGGATCTCAAAGGTTTGTTTGATTAGATATCCTTTTCTTGATTTCAATAACAATAGGGTTTGCTGGTTTATCTGATCATGGCTTTCTTTTGCCATGCAGACAAATGTAGAATTGGGTCCGGTCCGCAGAATGAGTGGTACTTCTTCAGCCACAAGGACAAGAAATATCCGACTGGAACCCGAACGAATCGGGCAACGGCGGCTGGGTTTTGGAAAGCAACAGGGAGGGACAAGGTTATCCACCTTAGTAATTCGAAGAGGATCGGCATGAGGAAAACCCTAGTCTTCTACACCGGAAGAGCCCCCCATGGCCAGAAGACTGACTGGATCATGCATGAGTATCGCCTCGACGACAACTGTGCCCAAGTTCAGGTACAAAACTCACTTCTTCCTCTCCTTGATATCTAAGTTTGATCACATTGCAAGGTCCTGCAGTGGTGATAAATGCATGGAGTGATACACTTGTTCTCATCCTTTCATGGTTTTTCATAAAATCAGAAAGTGACTCTAGGAGAAAATACAAAAGAAACCCCTCACTTGATTGTTGCTATACCTGATTTAGTCTCAAACTCAGTTCTTTAACCCCAAAATTTATTGCGGAGTCATGCTACATGGAGAGAGGAGTATTACGAGACTGTCGGTCATCGTATACTTTTTGTTAGCTGATGTGCTAATTTTTGAGGATTATAGGAAGATGGATGGGTGGTCTGTAGGGTATTCAAGAAGAAGAACCACCAAAGAGGCATTCCACCAGAGCAGGCACAAGAAGAGGACCAAATACATTACTTCAGGGCAATCGCATCCACACCATTGGATGAGAAACAGATGTGTCACCAGATGCACTATGACCCTTCCTTCTTGGACAACTCCATGCATCTCCCGCAGCTTCTGAGCTCTGAGCATGTCACTGCTACCTTCATGCCTTCATTGTCCTTGAATGCACTTGACCTGGAGTGCTCTCAGAACTTGATGAAGCTCACAGCAAATGGAGAATGTCAAGTGCCGCAAGAGCGGCTCAACGGCGACTGGTCGGTCCTCGACAAGCTACTCGCGTCGCACCACAGCCTTGAACAGCTCTTTCAGAGCAAGTGCAACCAAGCACCACCACAGCTCATGGACATTGCCTCTTCGATGCAGTATCTTGGCTGTGAAGCTGATCTGATGAGGTTCTCCAAGTAAAGGTTTTACCTGGCTTGCTTGTTCAAGGGTTTCCGCTATCTGTGTTTTGGTGCTAGAGTGCTAAGAACTTTTAGAATGTATATACATGTATTTGTTTTGCAATGGTCTGATCTAAATTACAAAGTGGCTCTGTGACTTGTATTTTAGCTAGTTTTGGAAGGTGACAAAACTCGAATTGGATTCTAGTGCAACTATTTTAATTTGGTTTTTTTATGGATGATCATATTGATTTTCTGTTTTTTATCGCTCTGGAAATTAGGCAAAAAGATTGGTTCCTGGGTGGTGGTTTTTGTTGTTGCTATTTTTTTATTTCATACTTATATGATTCAGAGTATTCTATTTGATCGCTTTGAGTTTCATATGGGGGTGTTCCTCTATTTGAGACGGTGAGTTGATCATCAAAGACTCACAAACTTGTGTCTTGTCTAGTGCGGATTCTCATTATAACATGCGAATGATTTCTAAATGCTGTGTATTTGCGTCTTCGTGAATCCGATTACTTGGATGACTCAGTTGTATAATCTGTTTGTGGTTTTGTGCAGCAACTCTACTGTGTTGTGCCCTTAGTAGGAAAGGCTGTGTCGGTGTGTCCTACCGTCACAAGGTGGTGCATTGACGCAATCACTTGCAACTAATAAAGGGCGACAAGTCGACTAAGGATGGCAATGAAAGTAGCCGAATCTCCTGTGAACCTAGTGAAGACTCCTACATGGGTCTTCCGCTTCTGATCACACTTCCATCTTTTCATAGCCCAGATGAACAGCATGTCGACCATGAATCGTTGCATCGTGTAACAAGCAATAGTGGAAGAGAGTTTACTAATGCATGTACAAACGCCATCCACGGTCGGGCAAAGAAGACAATTATCTTCGTAGTCATTGTCGTACCCCGGGCGTTTGCTTCATCTTACCCTCGAAAGGTTAGTGCTTCTCACAAACGGACGCTGAGTTGCTACTTTCTAACGGAGGCTCGGAGAATATCACAGGTTAAGCATACCAAAAACTCAAAGCATCTAGGTTCTATGTGATTGCTTTTTAACGGATTTTTTCATAAAATTTGGCCTTACACGTAACCCTATTTTTATAAAAAATTCTTATTTTTTTCTATAAAATCATAAATAAAAAAAACCCGTGATTACATGCGAATTTAGACACTACTATAGAAAAAAATCCAATGAAAGAAAAAACCTATGAAACCTACAATTTCTATGAAATTTGGGGTATTCAAAAATGTACTTAGCAGAATATTCCACACAAATTTTTTTTGAGTTTCGAAACTTTTTCTGATTAAATTTCCATGTTTTGGTTCAAGAACAAGAACTTGATATTGACATCTAGTAATCAATTAGAAGTTTATGAGGAAGAAAATCTACAGGGGACAACAAAAACCTATATTGCGTGATTACATTTGCGAAACAACCAAAGTTTCACCATATTCGTGATATAAACTGGAATGTTACTTTTTACACAGCCAAACTATACTGATGTGGCTACAATAAAAGCAGAGTATGAAGTTGCACCATATCCTTGATATATACTGGAATGTTACTTTTTACACATCCAAATTATATTCACCTGGCTAGAATAAATAGCAGAGTATGCTACAAGCAAGCCAAAAAAAGAAAGATGGCTGGAAGCTAAACTGCACAAACTTGGGACAAATAATCACAGCCCTCGTGCACTTCCATACCTGATTGGCCAAGCTCGTCTTCTTTGAAACAAACGCACCTCTGGCTCACTCTTCCAGTCAGAGCAGTATCGAGAGGCCTCTTCACTAGTCTTGGATACCCAATATCACACCAAACCTGATGAAACTAGTGTTGGCACTAAAACAAACCAAGTCTAGAATAGAGGTAAAAAGTACAATAAGCTCGACATGATTGCTTAATATGTGAAGTATGAATATGCAGGACGTGCTTTCGAGTTAAACAAAGATGAGATGATCAAAGCCGTATGAGAAATGTCTAGTTATACAAAGCGCAGGCTGAGGTCTCATCATGGCAGCAAAAACTATACCCTCATCAGAATAAAGAAATAACAAACAAATATAGAGAATTTCTTTCTATCAATGGAGGTTGCATGGAAAACAGTAGCATATTGGAGAACTGGGGGGGATAAATAATTGGTCGGATTTGAAAACAAAGTTCAGGCACAACTTGGCTTCACTGGAGAAATGAAGGTATACAGTAAATTTAATACATGGAGACTGATTTCAAGCGAAGCATGGACATAGATCAGAATGCATTCCAAAAGATACAGCAGCAAACAGTGTCACAACTGAAATAAAAATAAAAAAAATCATAACACCGGCAGAGACACAGCAGTTTGTACAACAAAAAACCATATGCCCAAGGCATGCTAATTAAGCAGAATTCACATTTCCAATTAAATTTTATCCAGAAAATTGAAAATGACCATATGATAGTACAATACCTACAAAGCCAAATAGCAACAGTTCAAATTTGAACATTTAATACCAGAAGCCATGAGAGTGCAAAACAGTCATAGGATTATAAGAAACAGGGGAAGAGAACTCATGTCTGGGGATCAATATCAATATTAGTTATTTTTAGAATTATTTTTTAAAATAAAATTAATATTACTGGTTAAATCAAATTATTATAAAAAATTAAATAATTTTTCGAAATTTTAAAATATTAATTTTAATAAAAAATATTAATTTATAAAAATAATTCATTAGTTTTGACCCCAACCTAATCTTGATTATGAAATAAAGGGTGCCGAACCCAACATGGAGTGATTGATCTGAGATGTGCATCTTCGACAAGAATGTACGGATCATTACGATCTGGCAAAACAAAAACGAAGAAAGAACACAGCACGTGGATTATTTGTTGCATCCAAATGGTGGTGCTCGTGCCCTTTTCGGACCCGGCATGCGATTAGGGTTTTGAACTTGACTTATCATTCATCTACAAATAGTAATAATAATATTATTATTAACATATTTTGTGTTTTTAACTTTTTATTGTTTATTATACTTTTACTTTTTTTAAAGGCATTTTTTTTAGCAGAAATTGGTATTATCAAAAAATATTTTTTTTATTAATACATTTTCATTTCACTTTTTTTGAAGAATTAACTTTTTTGTATTATGGAACAAAAAATTTAAAATTTATTTTTATCAAATCGATTATGAATAATTATTTAAAATAAAATCAAATACAAATAATTTAATTTTTTTAATTATTTTATTCAATAAAATAAAATAATAATATAATAATTTTTGAATATTTTAATCAATCTGATCCTCTCGTGCAATACCAAATTTGGAAGCTCCAAACGACCAAATAACAAAGATGCTAATCAGCCTAAAAAATATTGAAGTGTTTGAGAAGTGGCCAAGGAATAATCCAAAATGACCTTTTTCTTATGATTTCCTTTTTTTTAAAATTTTTTTTCGTATTGCTCCGACTTTTGAATTTGCATATTTTTTTCTCGAATTCTTAAAAAATAAAATTTATAAATTATATTTGCATACGGTCAATTACGATTGGATCCTAATCAACTACAGCAAAGAGATATGTCCAATTAAGTTCGTCTTACTCACATTTGGATAATATACTTGCAATCTATAATGAATAATGGATTTTTAGGCCAAGGAGTGTTTTAGGAGAGATGTTAAAATCAAGGTTTATAGTTTCGGCCGAAACGGCTCGGTTTCGGCCAGAACTGCAATGAAACCGCAGGTTTCGGATCGGTTAGAGTTTACTGTTCATTACTGTTCATCACCAACGAATGCAGGCTCGAGCGCGCGGGAGCGGGAGCTCGCCGGGCTCGAGCGCACAAGCAGGAGCTCGCCGAGCTTGCGCACGGGCGGGCGGGAGCTCGTCGGGATCACATGCCGGGGGGGAGCTCACCGGGATCGCATGCGAGCGGGCGGGAGCTCGCCGGGCTCGCGCGCGGGGGCGTGAGCTCGCTGAGATCGCACGCGGGGGCGTGAGCTCGCCGAGATCGCGCGCGCGAGCGAGAGCTCCCCGGGCTCAAGCGCGGGCGGGCGGGAGCTCGCTGGGCTCGAGCGCGGGGGGGTGGGAGCTTGAGCTCGCCGAGCTCGTGCGGGTTGGGGTGTGTGTGTGTGTGTGTGTGTTGTTTTTGGTTTC